>ML818734.1:30411-89394 GCA_009831015.1 Picea engelmannii | reverse complement strand
CTCACATGAAAGAAGGGATCTATTAGGCCAGTTTGGACAAGTATTCAAAGTGTTTTGCATTTGACTAACGTACCATCATATCAAAATGGGAGAAGGAATCATTTTGTAAGATAGGTTAATGATGGAGGAAATGTGGTCAATGCTCACACAAACAATGTAGACATGTTCATGAAATGAGTATTGTTAGAGAAGTTGTGGTGGTGTTTAGATTCTTTTGGCTTGCATAAAAGGTGACGAATGAACCCAAGGAAGGTAATCAGGTAAATTATCTTCTAGGTGGATATTTTTGAATGGGTGACAATCGTCGATAGATTTATGTAGGATTTTATACAGATCACAATTAATTAACCCAATAATTGGATCTGACGGTTAGAGAATGGATTCAACCGATGGAAGCATTGTTATAAAACTTAATTAGTAGAGGAAAAAATATGTCAGAGGCAGTAAGCTTGTTGTTGAGTTTATGTAATATCCTAATTTGATCAATAATATTACCAGTTTCCATTGTCTTATAGATTTTTCCCTGCTAAGGGTTTTACCATGTAAAGTTGGTTTCTCTCGTGTGGTTGTTGTCTTACCATTATCTCTTTGTTTTTCATTGTAAATTCTCTTGTTTTCTCTTCCCTTGCACAACAAGTGGTATGAGAGAAGATAGTTTAGTTGATAAGAATCCATTTGTAAAGAAGGACATATTTTGGTTGCTAGTTATTCACACGCTGAGAAGAGACGAGACCATTTGTAGTGAGATTGTGTGCAAATAAGGAATTAGTCTAGTTGATTCACATGTAAAGAAGAGAAACAAAGACTATCCACGCACATATTGGAGTCGTCATTTTTTTTTTTCGTAGAAACCCTTGCCGACAACTAGTAAGATCGTTTTTTACATAGAAAGGCTTGCTGACGAGTAGCAAGACTCTCCACACGTAGTTTTGGAGTCATGAGAAAAAATTACAAATATGCATCAAGAAATGTAGAAGAGGATGAGTTGCACAAAGGTATTTCGTTGGTGGAAGGATCATACTAGTTTCTTTGATGGAAGGGTTGGTTGCAACAAACCCTTGACTGATTTTTTTCTTAGAAGGGTGAGTGCAAACTCTTGGATACCATAGAGACTATATGAAAATCCCCTTTTGAGACCTTACATGGTGAAGTTACGTATATCCAAAAACTGTTTGATTTAAAAAAAATCCACCCATTTTTTCTTGGATTGTGAAGAAATATATTTTGAAAGAGTTATATATTTCTTTAAAGAAAAAGTTGAAGTTTAAGAGAATGGGGTAAAAACATTTTTTCTGAGGAGATGAATAAATAATTTAAAAAAAATTAAGGGAGGGGTCATTTTTTATATATATTTACCCATGAATTGTAAAACATTTTAGTAGTCAAAGAATTTAATTGACTTGTGCGGAAAATTTTGGTGTTGGATCTACCCCCATACTACAAATGGGGGTAATCCGGGTAACATTAAATTTTATTTCAAGTGTGTTAAAAGTCGAGAGTCAGGACAAGATTGTAAATAAATGAAAATATAAAAGAGGTCGTTGTAGATCAGTCATGGACCGTTGGGCTCTAGATTCGTAAGTATCATGCTTAATGAAGGCATTTAAACTACCTATCAGACAAAGGATTTATGTGGTGATTAGGAAAAGGAAAACATAATGAGTCTGAGTGATAAAAGATGAAACATGGGCAAGATGACAACAAATCCTCCATCGCCTCAGGAATCCATAGATCAAATATGCTACATCCATACAAGAAGAAAAACAACAAGTGTCTGAGTGATAAATGATGAAAAATGGGAAAGATGACAACATATCCTCTATGGCCTTAGGAATCCATAGATCAAAGATGCTATATCCAGACAAGAATAAAAACAAAAAGTGTCTGAGTGATAAATGATGAAACATGGGAAAGATGACAACATATCCTCTACCACCTTAGGAATCCATAAATCAAAGATGCTACATCCAGACAAGAAGAAAAACAACAAGTGTCTGAGTGATAAACGATGAAACATGGGCAAGATGACAACAGATCCTCTACTGCCTCAAGAATCCATTTATCAAAGATGCTACATATAGAAAAGAAAAATAGAACAACATGTACACTAAGAAGATAGTTTGATAAAATAACTCAAAGGAATCTTCAATAACATAATATTTTAGAATCCATGCCCCTCAGGCTTACAAACTAAAAAATATAGTTCCGATCTCCTAAATATCTCTCGACTCTTCTGCCTTTGAACCCACCTTTGCTTCGTTTTGATCTCCTTCTTTTATACTCAGAACTATGGTCAACAACAATGAATCCTAGTTGGCCCTCCTATCATAGGGCTCTTCACATGGGTCTTTCTTCTGTCAGAAAGAAAGTTGGATCGGCATGGGTCTGCTGGAGAAAATTCCCTCTGTGGTACCTTGGGATGACAGTCTTGTATCTACGGCTAGACCCTACATGATTTCTATTTATAGGGTGAGTCAAGGTTTCAACCACCACTCCCTTGTTTCATTAATTGATCTTTTCTCGATATCAGGACGAGGATTTGATGCCTAGAACGTCTCCATGTGTTGCTCATGAATTGGGTGTTGAATAATAATGTGATTTTGGGATCAGAAAAGTCAATCCTTATTCATTGGATGAATCCTCCTCAGGATTGGGACACAGCCTAGTGACTAGGGGGTGACCACGTGTTGTCCTTGGATACAAAACTGAATGAACATGTGATTTTGGGGTCGTCAAAAGAGGTTTGGACCCACACCGCTTTTGGGCCTGAAATGCACCATCTTCCACCATGTAGCCTCCCCACAATACCATGGTTTGTATTTCAACCCACTTTTGGATTTTAACACCCGTGCAACTTGCGACGCCGAAATGACTAGTGGTCGTTGATCTAGCCATGATCTATGATCTGGGCATGCCTTCTATTTTAACGCCCCCACTAAAATTTATTCACCCACCAACTACGGAATTCATCCAACCTCCCTAAGAGATGGCACTAAACTGAACTGCACAGGGGATCACTACTGCCGCAGACTACACCCGCCTATTTCCTATGCTCATGGATGTCACCTACGACCCTGGACAATTTCATGTGATAATATTGTCTCCACATGGGATGGCATGCTCCCTGTGAGCTACCAAGAATGAGCAGTTCTAGTGTCTTAGATTTTGGGTTGTGGAGTCGAGCTCAAATGCATTTTCTGGAGATGGCGGGTTGACATGTACACTACTTAACTTAAATATAAAATAAACACACATGCTCCAAAAGGATCTTATTTATGTACAATCCTAAACTAACCAATTTTTACAATGTGCTAGGTGAAAACAAACTTCCACCAGATCCATTCAAGTAACTTCCTAACTAAAAACTTATTTACTCTATCACTCATTAGCAAGGGATAATAAAAATGTGAAAACAAATTAATTACATTCTTTAGATTTCCTCCTAATGATGAAGGTAAGGTAAATCTTGGAGGCATCAATACATTGAGGAAATGCATCTCAATGTATTCCCCTACAGGGTCATAAAATAGGTGATAAAACCTACTAGGTTGGTAACATAAAGCCTTCTCTTCTTTACAACTGCTCACATATGGTTGAATGTTTGTGGCAAGCACATGTGAGTGAAATTATGATGTAGGTTGTTGATGCACTTCTCTTTTTCCTTCTCTAATAACATTTGTTAGCTGATGGCAATAAATCTCCTCATGTATATCAATGGATGGATGTTTCTCCTTAACATGTTTCTCTTGGTAGAATCTTTCATTTTCATCAGAAGGTTGGTTGCTAATGATTTTTTCTTCTAAGAAAAAAATCACCTCAACATATTCATCATTGTCTCCATAATGATCAAATAAAGGAGGATTCTCAAATGACATACCAAGAGGTATCTTCTTCCCAACATGAGAAAAATGTTCTTCATTTTTAAACACAGGTTGCCTTTCAAGATTTAATCCAGGAAAAAATATCTTATCATCACCATATGAGTCAAAAATTGGTTGCTCACATCTAGGTTTTTTAGAGACAAGGTTACAAAGAGTATCAGCTTCTAGAATAGACTCAATTTATGCACTTTCCTTATTGAGACATCAAACAAAGTTTTCATCTGATGCAGATGAACAAGGAAGAGAAAGAGTTGATTCCTCATCCAAGGCATCTCCTTCATAATCACAACCTTAATAAGAATCAATTATCTCATGAACACATTCTTTATGCTCCTCACAACAACTATGACAAATTAACTCAGAGGAATAAGAATTTTGACAATGAATATTGAAAGCTACATGAAACTCTTTGAGTGAAGAAACACTAGAAATCTCAATAGAGTGATACCAAATACGAGCTTCTCCTTGAACAGAGTACATAAACATCTTCATACATATGTTTGCATGTTGGATGTCAAACTGTTGCATCAAAGCATGAAACCCTAGAACATGTTTAGGAGGGTTGTCATTCTTTCCTTCATATAATCTTGGCAGCAGATCTTTCCATTCATCAATTTCAAGAACAATATGTGGATAACCAACTAGAGCTGAGAAATTTAGTGGGGAAAACCTCCTAGCCAGGATAGCCTCCGTGGCCATTTGATTTGTCTCCTTTCAGTGGAGTCACCAATAGATTCTGAATAATGGAGTCACCATGGTGAAAGATAAGCAGTCAGAGCAATGTGTCCAACTTCAGTTCGCCATCTAAAATTGGATCTCCTCGTTTTCATTCTCCCAGGAAATATATCTTCACTTCCATCCTCGACTGTGGCACCATTAATGTATCGATCGAAGAGTAACCCCCATAATGAAAATGGGGGTAAGCCTGGTAACATTTAATTTTGTTTCAAGTGGGTTAAAAGTAGGGAGTCACGACAAGACTGTAAGGAAAGGAAAAGACAACAAAGGTCGTTGCATATCAATCCTGGACCATTGGGCTATGGAGTCATAAGTATCATGCTTAATCAAAGAATTTAAATTTCCTATCAGAAAAAGGATTTATGTGGTGATGAGGAGAAGGAAAACATAACGTGTCTGAGTAATAAAAGATGAAACATGGGAAAGATGACAACATATCCTCTACCACCTCAAGAAACCATAGATCAAAGATGCTACATCTAGATAAGATGAAAAACAACAAGTTTATGAGTGATAAACAATAAAAAATGGGCAAAATGAAAACTGGTCCTCTACCACCTTAGGAATACATAGATAAAATATGCTACCTCTAGACAAGAAGAAAAACAACAAGTGTCTGACTGATAAACGATGAAACATGGGAAAGATGAAAACATATCCTCTACCACCTCAAGAATCCATAGATCAAATATGTTACATCTAGATAAGAAGAAAAACAACAAGCATTTGAGTGATAAATGATGAAACATGGGAAATATGACAGCAGAGCCTCTATTGCCTCAAGAATCCATTGATCAAAGATGCTACATCCAGACAAGAAAAATAGAATAACATGTAAACTAAGAAGACATTCTGATAAAACAACTCAAAGGAATCTTTAATAACATAATATTTTACAATCCATGCCCCTCAGGCTTACAAACTAAAAAATATAGTGCCCTTCTCCTAAATCTCTCTCGGTTCTTTCACCTCTGAACCCCCCTTTTCTTCGTTTTTATCTCCTACTTTTATACTCAGAACGATGGTCAACAACCAGGAATCCTAGATGGCCCTCCTATCATAGGGCTCTTCACGTGAATCTTTCTTCTGTCATAAGGAAAGTGAGATCAACATGGGTCTGCTGGAGCAACTTCCCTCTATGGTACGTCGGGCTAACAATCTTGTATCTATGACCAGACCCTCCAAGATTTCTATTTATGGGGTGAGTCTAGGTTTCAACCACCACTCCCTCATTTAATTTACTGATCTTTTCTCAATATCAGGATGAGGATTTGACTCCAAGAAGGCCGCCAAATGATGCTCATGGATTGGGAACTGAATAACCATGTGATTTTGGGACCATCAAAGTTAATCCTTGTTCATTGGATGAATCCTCCTTAGGATCGGGATGTGTCCTTGTGACTAGGGGGAGGCCATGTGTTGTCCTTGGATACGATACTGAACAAGCATGTGATTCTGGGGCCATCATAAGAGGTTTGGAACCACACCGCTTTTGGGCCCGAAATGCACCATCTTTCACCACGTAGCCTCCTCGCAATATAATGGTTTTTATTTCGGCCCAGTTTTGGATTTTAACATCCGTGTAGCTTGTGGCACCAAAATGACTGGTGGACATTGATCTGGTTGCGATCTATGATCTAGGCATGCCTTCTATTTTAGTGACCCCACTAAAATTTGTCCACCCACCAACTATGGAATTTCGCCAACCTTGCTCAGGAATGGAGATAAACTGAACTACACATGGGATCTTCATTGCCGTAGACTACACCCGCCCGCTTCCTGTGCTCATGGATGTCACATGAAACCTTGAAAAACTTCATGCGATAACAAGATCCAATGGAAAAAGTCTTGAATACTAGATTCAAGGTGGATAAATTTAATAGGAAACATAATTTTGATTTTTGGAAGCTCAAGATGCGAAATGTTTTGGAGCAACAAGATTTACATAAGGTAACAAAGAGGCCAACAATTATGGAAAACAAGGACTAGGAAAATATTGATGCGAGATATCTCAATACCATTGGAATGTGTCTAGAAGATGAATTTCTATTAAATATCGTTGAAGAGGAGACACAAGTAGGTTTATGGAGAAGAATATGTTGGGTTTCTATATCCTTCGCAGTGAAGGTCTAGTCAAGGTGCACCGACTGGAATTCAAAGTCGAAGGTCGAAGTGTTTGATTGGGAAAAGTTGAAATCGAAGTAATTGAAAACAATTTGAGGATTTAAACTGACAAGAGGTCAATAGGTGGTCCTATGGAAACCAACTGAAAACTAAATGAAGTTTGATTGGTAGTCAATTGGTAATCCAACTGGAAGTCGACTATAACATAATCCTGAGATTCTTGGGATTTGTATCCAATAATCTGCATGGATATGTATCTGTTTTTTGGGTGCCTTTATTTAGGGTTTTTCCTACTATAAATCTATAAATAATGCATGTGGCAATATTGTATATGTTTTTTGATGTTTTAATAACATTCATTCTAATATTTAGAAATAGGTTGTTGGTCATGTAGATGTAAGATGACTTTTCTATAGGGTTCTTCTTGTGTAAAGAAAGAGGGTATGATATTGATTATGTCTTAGGTGTTTACCAAGGTTTGGAATGTAACATTTTATTTTAAATGGATAATACTACAAGAGAGCCAGATGATCAAGGAATTGTGGTTTTCCGAATTTGGTTTTCCAAGGTAAAATCTATGTGTACTATGTGTGTTTTTTTTCTATTTGGTTTCTAGCTTAAATATGTCTTCCTCTCTTATCTTAGGTTTAGTGTTGAAGTATAATTTTGTGACATGTGGTATCATATCTTGGTTTAACAACCTTGGATCTCAGCTCAACCCTAGGTCTAGTAAGATTCGTAAGTGAGATATTGTTGACGGGCAAAATTGACCGCTCGTCAACTGGAGGAGTGAATCTAGCCCGGGGTTGTCTACTTAACCCAATACATTTGGAATGATCCACTCCGATGGGCTTAGCAGCTCCGTTAGACGATCTAAGTCCTATGAAAGTAAAAAAAACAAAACTAAAGAAACTAACTTAATGAAAAACAGTTGCTGGAAACTATATACAAATCTAAAATATATTCACAGTTTGTTAACTAATATTTATAAAATAGTAGTTCTATTTATTATATGTACAGTGTATCGATATGATTATATCTCTAGTATATGTCTAATATTTACAAAATGCAATTTTTGATCGAAATCTGCGAAAACCATATATGAATTGATTTATGACAGCAAAGCCATCGTTCAATGTTTTTTTATTTTTATAACTTTTATAAACAAGAAATGAAATGGCAGCTATATAGTAGAGAAATAAAAATAACAATCGATACAATGTATTTAGACTACAGGAAATTATTATATTAATTAAACTAATAAAATGAAACTAGAAAACTAACATGTAATCGCATCTCCTATGCGTCCTGTGCATAGCATCTACATTTGTTGTTTGATGAGGCCAACCCGCACCAGATTTTCCAAATGCTTCTCGTAAACGGGAAGAAATAATGGTCGAATGCTAATAATAGAACATGAGAGACGTAGTAACAACAATTCTATAATTTGACAAATGATCACATTAAGATAAATCTAGCTTGTAAAAATTTGCGTACAACTACTCATTTAATAAAGAAGATTAACCTTCAAATCATCAAATTCGAACAGGATAATTGTTGTATATAATATGAGAGACATAAAACATGGACATCATATAAATCTAATCACATCAATATGTAATAAACTGTGATATCTAAAGTAGTCACAATTCTATTGCAAATCAAAATGAGCAAAACGTGAACAAAAATATGATATATCGAAGCTAAAGCTTGTACCAACATCAACCTTTCATTCAAGTCTGTCAATCATAAATCCATAGTTTTTGTTCCCAGGCAGCGATGGTCCTTGGTTTACAAAATAATACATTTATAAAGGCCACAGGATCAAAACATTTCCTGTGGAAATCATCAAATTTGTTCCAAAAAATGTGGGGGATACAACCTCCCAGATTCTCATTGTTATCAAAAGTAATAACCTATTCTAAAACCATATAAACAAATAGCATGTTGAAAGATTCCACCAGTGATTCAAATCTTCTTTAGAAATCGCATGCACCTGTAAACTCACAAGAATACACGATTTCAGATTGCATTTTAGTTGTAAAAAACAAAGAATTCGAATTTTAGTAACTAGCTACAGAATCTCACAATTCTGTAGCTAGTTATAATTATAACTAGAATAGTGTTTTATTAAATCAATTAAAACATACTAGATGCAATTTGAGCAAACAAATCATGTATTCTAATTAAAAAAAAAGACAAAATCATTCTAAAACTGTTTTTTAAAACACCATACCTTAGATTTAGGGATTTGTTTCAATCAAGCAATTTTCGAATTCACGATGGAAGTGGCTGCTTCCACGTTCTTAAATACAACAAAACCTGTGGTTTTTTGTCTTTTATCATTAGCTTGAGCTATGTTTTTCAATCTGTCATTTTCTTTTGTTAGCACATTCACCTGGTCCTCCAAGGACTTGATCCAAGACTGAAGCAAAGGCACGTCTCTGTAATACCAATCGAGCCATGACTAACATTCATTGGATTGCGGCTGGGTAGACTGTGTATTAGCAGGTGGGGAATTTCCCGTTTGAATCGCAGGTTTTTTGTTGATTTTGATTCCAGGGAAGCCGGGGTTGTTTCTAAGACATGGTGGGAGGTTTGTCACATAATCATAGGGTTTAACCGAGAAAAGTCCATACAAATATGGATACTCTTCAGTTAGAAACCGTTCAATTTCGGAATCAGAATCCTTGCTTAACAGAATTGGGTTTTGGTCTGCATTTTCCTTAGGTTTATTTTGGGCACATCGTGAAACCCAACACATGGCCCTTTTACCCTTGTAATTGATATCACTGTTACCTTTACACTTTTTCTTTGTAGACTTTTTAACATGCTTACCACCATCTTTTGGATATGTATCAGGAAGAGTGTCAGGTTGGATAGTGTCCAGGTAGGTTGAGGGTTCCATAGAGGGCAAGAGCGAAGGAGGGGGGATGACAGGCTCGATGAGGGTTTCTGTAACAACAGACTTGTCAACTTGTCCTATTTCAGTACTAGCAAAACCATTCCTTAACGGGAAAGAATCCCAACAATCACCATTTAACTTCAACTAATGAACCATAATAATTTTAATCAAACAGTGGTGGAAGAGGCTGGAGTCGGCTTTCTTCCTTTTAAAACTCTGTGCCATTTTGTATAAACTTCGAAGGAGAAAATAGGGCATGTTTAAGGGAAAATCGATAAAACTCATGAGCAGTCGTAAGGTGATATAAGAAAACCAAACCATATCTACCCTCACAGGCAATGAACTGCTTGACAATAGCTAACAGATCGTGCCATCTAGGTTTTAGAGCTATAACGGGCATACCTTTTTCGCAGCTGGTAATCTTCCTTGAGGTAAACAACAGTGACCAGGGAACCTCCTCAACCTTTGAATTTTAAAACCATTTTTGTCCCATGGCTGGAAGACTAGTGGCTGAGCTAATGAAATCTTCGTTTAACTCAAGTTGGACATCTCCAATTTTATCTCTATAACCATCGAATGTTAGTGCGAATTGTTGATAAACTACCAGATTAAAACCCTCAAACTTCTCAAGAAAGACCTGCCAACCATTCCTCTCTAAGTCTTCTCAGGCATTATCAAACAATAACAAAGTCTGGACACCATTGGGTTCAATTCTCACTACGGGATCCATGGCTAACATCACAAAATTGAGAGGGTATTTGGCGATAGGGTTTGACAAAATAGAAACAGAGCCATTTTCCCTGAGCTTCCCCAACACAATGCAAAGGCAGCTCAAAATGATAGGGAGGAGCGTTAATGCTATGCGTGCGAGGATAGTGGTGTAGATCGAGTCCATGCAAGAACATCATATCAGGTTGTACTTGGAACGACACCTTGGTGTAATGGTACATACAAATCATAACAGTTAAAAAAACATTATATGCATATCCAAAAATTCGATCAAAATGTCAAATGAACAATTACATATCCACGATTCGACCAAAAAAAATCAATATGTCGAATAAACCATTGCATCAAAGATTTTATAAATCAAAACCATATTAACAATAGTCAAATGCTAAATGGGTGGTGTTTTGATACATATGTAACCAATGGTGTGTTTGAGGCCAAGGAGTTATAACCACATAAACAATTAGGTTCATGATAATCCAAATGAACATTAACCCTTTGATGTAATCGACATGAATTCCAACTGTGGGTTTTCACGCTTGTAGTCGTGAAAAAAAAAACGAAAAGAAGGTATGCAAAAAGTGAAGGATAATGGCGTCGTTTAATGTGAAAAGTTGCGACGAGTAATGAGAAATTAAAAACCCTCTGTAGGAAGCTTATAAAAATAGAGATTAACATGGCTGCCAACAATTGCGACACACTGGTAGAAGCAGTTATCTCTGCCAAACGAACAAATCTAGATTAGGACAATCAGAAAAACTCCAACTCAAAAACAACCAAGAATCTGTTTGAACATCATTATCAATCACAAAAAATTAATTTTCAGATCGCTTGTTATTTTAAAACTAATGACAATCTTAACAAAAGCAAGTCATGATATTAAGGCTAAAATCTCCAATACTATTGACAGGGCCTTCATTGCCAGTAGGCGTCCATAGCCTCGAAAGGGGTTCCATTTAACCCACTCCAATATTTGTATCCTACCAAGAAGTTCCAGATGAGAACGAAGGACATTTAAGGTCAAAAGATTCCATATCTAAGAATTTTCATATACCTGACATTGCTTCGCTGCCAGCGGGCCTGTTCAGTACCTCAGCGAAGTTATCTTGGCATCATGCATGAATTTACCTGCTGCCAGTAGAACTGTTCAGTATCCCGACGGGTTTACAAGCACTTCCCACAACTCTCTTAAGATTTATTTTATCTTAAAGATATTTAATCGAGCAGGGTGACGCTGAAAATCTTGATATTTTGGACATATTTTAATAAATTACAGACCTTGAGAGAATTTTTAACTGTCCTTCATTAAGATCTAGAGACAGTTTATTATAAACCGAACTTCGAAGGTAGAGAGACATCTCTGAGTTGTTCTCTTAAGGAACAGGGACAGTGTAAAAGGAAATTTTTATGGATGATCGTGAAAGCTTCCGTTACAGATTGAAGTCAAGAAATGATTTTGAAAGAACAAGATTTCTTTAACCTAGATGCAAACTAGAAAAAATATCATAATTGATGTTTAAACAACCTTCAACAGTCATTTCAGAGGATAATTTTTTTTGTTCTCTTAGTCTGAAACAATTCATGATGCAGGTATATGTGTTTCAAAATAAAAACTGGTGAGCATAAGGGAAGAATCAAAGCCAAAGCAACAAAGAAAAATGAAAAGAAAACAAAAGAAAAATATTTACACAGTGTGCACGTGATTGTCATCAAGTGAAATACCTTTTTTGAGCTTGGCCATTCACCAGATAGGTGTCTAGCTATCCCTCTAGACTCTGTAATCGAAAGGAGTTGGGACCTAATTTCTCAACAATTAAAAACAGTCCTAGCCATAAGTTCTGAAACTTTGTATGCTCTTCCTTTCCCTCATGCGGTTTGTCCCATTTGAAGACAAGGTCACCCACCTCAAAATTTATGTTAGAGGTAGAATTGGAATCAAACCATCTTTTAACAATGAGTTGATGTTAATCCAATTTCCATTTTGCTTGAGCCCTCACTTCTTCTAATTTTAACAACATGTTAATTCTATTCTCCAAAGGGGGGCAGTCCTCTTCGTGTATTTTCTGCGATAGCTGCAGAGAGGGAAGAAGAATATGTGGTGGCAGAATTGCCTCTCTACCGTAAACAAGAAAGAAGGGTGATTTACCCACAACAGTTTTCGGAGTCACTCTATCAGCCCAGATTGCGTTTAACAGTGCATTGTGCCAATTTTTATGGTTTTCAGATACTGTTCTCTTGATAATTTTAATCAGATTTTTATTAGTTGATTCTACCAATCCATTACCTTGAGGGTAGTAGCTGGTAGAATATTTTAGTTTAATTCCTTTTTCTAGAGAGAGATTACTCATCTCAAGAGACGAAAAATAGGAAGCGTTATCAAATACCAGGTAGTCAGGGATACCAAAATGAGTAATAATATTTGAATTCAAGAAGATTATTACCTGACTGATATTTACAGCTTTTAATGGGGCAGCTTCAGACCACCTGGTGAAGTAATTTGTGGTTGTTATGATAAACTTATGCTGTTGTAAGGATGGCGGGTTGATCAGACCTATAATATCAAGATCCCACTGTTGAAAAGGGGAGTCTACTGAAACAGGCTGCAGAGGGAAGACTGGTTTCTGTATACGTCTGGATGCTTTTTGACAAATTACACACTTGAAACACAATGAATGATCATCTTTAAAAAGTGTAGGCCAGTAGTAACCTCCTCTTAATACTTTATGGGTAGTGGTATCTCCACCAAAATGCCCACCAGCTTCTCCTGCATGCAATTCCAATAAGACCTTTTCTGCTTCATCTTTATCAAGACAGCGCATTAGTAATCCATCAAAATTTTGACGAAACAGAATACCATTAATCAACTGAAAGGAAGAATATTTTAATCTTAGTGCTCTTATTTTAGTGGGATCCAGGTGATGGGGGGTTGACCCATGTTTAAGACAAAATTTTATATCATCATACTAGGGACTAACAGTGTTTTGTGCACAAAAAATTAAATTTTGGTAGTGTTGTACTGGATTTGACATATCATTTTCCTCTTTTTGTCCTGCAGCTGAGTCAGTGACTAACTTGCATAACCCTTGACCTCTCACTATTTGGGCTAGGGTGATTTCTGTGTCATACTCTTGCAAGGATGTGACCCAATTTTCCCTGTTTTCTCCTAGTTCTTTCTGTACTAACAAATTTCTGACGACTGGGTAAGGGACAATGATTTTTGTCCTAGATTTCAAAAGATAAGATCAGAAGTTCTTTACTACTTTAAAAACAGCATAGGCTTGCTGATCTACTACTGGGTAATTAAGTTCCACTCCTTTGATGGCTGAGCTCATAAAGGCAATTGGAACTTCATGGTTTTCAGCATTCTTTTGAGTTAGGACAGTGGCGTAAGAGCAGTCAAAAGTGAATGTGTAGAGAGTGAAGTCTTGCAAAAAGTCGGGGCTCGTCAAAGAAGGAGCGTTTATTATGGCCTTTTTTATTGAATTAAAAGCTTGGTTTTCTAAAGGTCCCTAATGGTATTGTACGTCCTTTTTTATTAGGTTTTGTAATGGTCTCAGCATTTCTGAAAAACTGGGGATGAATCTCCTGACAAAGTTTATCTGACCTAAGAAAGATTGCATAGACTTTTTTGACGAGGGAGGGGGAATTTTCAAAATGACTTGAGTTCTTTCAGGGTCGATAATCATCTCTTTGCTTGATACAATAAATCCTAAGAGCTTACCTTGTTCTACTGCGAAGATAGATTTTGTTAGGATTCAAATAAATGTCGTACTTACGACATCACTGTAGAACAGATCTTAAATGAGCTAGATGATCAGATTTGTTTTTTGAGAAGACAGTAACGTCATCCAGGTAAACTACAATAGATTGATTGATTAATCCTTGGAAAGAAATGTCCATTGCTCTCTGGAAAGTGGCATCGACATTTATGAGTCCAAAGAGCATTTTCCTATAAGCGTAGGTGCCCCATGGAGTGCGTAAGGTAGTTTTAAGTTGGTCTGGAGGGGACATCAGGACTTGGTTATACCCTGAAAAACCATCCAATAAGGATAATCTTTCAGAACCAGATACCTATTAAAGGATCTGTTCCATGGGTGGGACAGGGTAGTTGCCTTTATTAGACACTTGATTAATATTTTGGAAATCGACACATAGTCAGATTTCACCACTCTTCTTCTGGATAGGGACAAGATTAGAAACCCATTGCGTTTGCCTAACTGGGAAGATTATCATAGCATTCAGGAGTTTATTTAATTCCTTCTTGATAGTTGGTTCGAGTTTTGGGTGCATTTTCCTTAACTTTTGCTGAAAAGGTAAGGTTTGGGGTTTCATAGGAATAACGTGTTGTATGATGTTAGGATCAAAGGTTTTTAGGTCGTCGTACGTCCAAGCAAAAACATCTTTGAATTCCTTAAACAATTTAATAAACACCGCTTTTTCTTGTTTAGAGCATCCCACCCCTAAATTAATGCACTGCAGATTGTCTTTAGTTTCCAAGTTTACTTTTTCATACGTTAAAGAGGAACTATTCGTTTTACAGTTCACTGATTTTTTGAACTTATCATGAAGATCATAAAATTTTTCCAATCTAACTACAGATTTAGGGATAGAATTTACCATGTCCGATGAAGATTCAGGAGATCTCGAACCTGGTATTATTTTGAATTCACGAATATTTTCGTCATGAGTACCTTAGTCGATCACTACACCCTAGAGAGTTTCTTCCATATGAAGGAAACTTATAATTTGTTGATCATCGTTGAAGACTCTCCAATTTGTGATGTTGTCAGGGATGGATGGCCTGAACAATAGTTCGACGGAGAATGCATTCGGGGACAAGCCTTCTGCAGGAAAGAGTTTCGAAGCTACATTAGCTAACAAGTCGGCTTCTGAATTATTCATTCTAGAAATAGAATTTATGTTAAATGCAGAAAACTTATTCATCAAATTCCATGCCTCAGATTGGTAGCTTTTAAGGTGCGGAGATAAAAAATGGATAGAATTTTTTACTTGTCTAACCACAATTTCCGAATCGCCAAAGATAGTCAAATTTTGAACGTTCATATCTAATGCTTTCCTGAGGCCTTGCAATAAAGCCTCATATTCTGCTGTGTTGTTTGTACATTCAAACTCTAACCTGCATGCAATCAGGGTTTTGTTACTTGCTGAATTCATAATCACGCAACCCGCACTGACTCCTTCCTTGGATTTTGACCCATCAAAGTAAAGAGACCATATTTGAGTTTTTTCGGGTGCATGTGACCATTGGGTAGAAGTTGTTGGCTGCATATATGTCAAAATTTCAGACTATTGTTCTGGGTTAGTGATAGCGGAAGTTTCGGCCATGAAATTGCCGAAAAAGGTATCCATCCCTTGTATTTCGAGTGACTCGAAAGAAGGTGTAAATGGCTCATTGGGATCATTTAAATCTATCACTGTGAACTTTAGGTAATGTTCACGATTTACCTTGATTCTATTGGGATTTCCATTCTCAGGCAGCCACAAGTGAGACCAATCTGTCGTGAAATAGCCGTGTAGCTGTTTTGACCAGTCTCTGCTTAAAAAAAAACCATAAACTTCTGGAATATCTACAACAATAATATGAATCACTTGATGAAATTTAGGGTTATAGGACAATCTTATAAGCACATTCCTTAATTCACCTATTACTTTAACACTAGTTCGATCAAGCTGGACGATATTTAAGGTGGATGGTTGAATTTCAACATTAATCTTCTGACACACAGACCATGGCATTACGTTGGATGGTGCTCTTGAATCTACCATACAGTTGTGCATGTTCCTATTGAATTTTTCAAAAGTTAACAAAAATGGAGGGACATTTCTGCGAGTACTAATGGTGTAATCTTGTTTCTTTTTACTCGCAACCTCTAAAACTAATTTATATACATTTGTTACATTATTTACGGGAAGGTCTCTTTTCTTGTGAGGATCAGAAGTATTCTTAGCAGAGGCCTTCTCAGGAACTTTTGGGTTGTTCTAAAAACCTTTGTTACTACTTGGATTGCCATTTTTGCTGTTCTCTGCAATATTTTGTAGCATTTTTTGTAGCAGAAACGGGAATTTTAATAATTCATAAACATAAATGTTAGCCCTTAACCTTTTTAGATCTTCAACCAAATCATAATCTAAGCTTGGGTTTACATGATTATGTTTAGTCTCATTTGGTTTAGACTGTTTTGGGGGCAAAGTCGTAGTGTTTTTAGAAGAAGACTTGTTTGTTGTCTTACTCCTAGTATTGTAAGGATGTACTGTCTCGAAATTAGCTTGAAAAATGCTATCCGAGAAGTGTCCAAAAATGTTCGAAGAGGATTCATCTTCTTCTATTGTCTCTTGTTCAACTACTTCCTCAGGGATCTTAGGAGGTATCAAGTTATCCTGTGCTTCTAGAATCGTTTGAATAGCGAATTGCAGACTTTCTAGATTTAGGCCTTTAGTATTTGAATTAGGTCGATTGGTGGGAAAAGGCTTCCTAAACAGGGGTTTGTAAGGCCCTTTGCTTGAAGAAGCTTCTTTAGTCGTCCTTTTCAAATCTATAACTTGATTTGACAGTTTTTGAATGACTTTTTGTAAGTTTTCTAGATCTGAGCTTTCTGGTTGTGCTTTGTTTTGGGCAGGTCTAGGGAGGATTTCGATTTTCTTCTTGGAAGATGAACTAGTCTCTATTTCATTGCTAGTAGTGTATTTTAAGCTGAGGATGTCTTTCTCAATCTGACTGGCCTCTTCGAAGGCATCTAACAACGTGGGTTTCTTAGATCTCTTAACCCAAATGTATATACTTTGATGTAAGGCTTTCGTATAATATGCTATGATAAGATTCTTGGAAGGAATTGAATCCGTAGGGATTCAGTTCTTTAGTGTTAAGAATCTTTGATTAAAGTCTTTGATTTTCTCTTTGGGGTTCATTCTTAAACTAGAAAGCTCCATGACTAGAACTTCTGGGGACTTGTCGTCTCCAAACTTTTCAATAAAATAGGATTCAAACTTTTCCCATGACATGATGGTATGGGGTTGTTGGGAAAAGTACCAGGTAGAGGCATTGTCATCAAAGGTGTAGGGAAACAATCTATAGACTACGTCTTTGTGCTCGACACTATAGAGTCTAATGGATAACTTAAACTTTTTAATGTGATCTTCAACGATCTATTTAAAGTCTGGGTCAAATTTAGGGAGCCACTTCTCCAGGTGTTTGGGTAAGGGATGTTGAGGCCCAGGTATGGCCACTGCATCTTGGTCAATCTAGGGTCTAGTTGGATTTTTCTGGTTGGCCATAGGTGTGGGCAGTTTTGAAGGCTAGGATGGGGAACTACCTTCATCCGAGGACTCTTCTCCAGAAGAAGAAGGAGATGAAGGAGGTGGTGAGGGTGGTATACCAGATCCTCCTGCTGCAGGAGTGAGGATTGGATCTATAGGGTTAAGAGTGAGGTTAGTGCCTCATAGTTTTTCTCTGGTATCATATAAGTATAATGGTTGGTCCAAAGGTCATTTTTGTTGTCTTAAATGGGCGAAGGCACTGTGTGTTCTTATGAGGGATTGGCGAACAATATCTTGTACGTCACCACCTATAGGATTTGGAGTTACTGGTTCAACTTTGATCCATAGATCATTGTTTTATGTGGCTGTTGTTTGAGGGAAAACGTTGTCATTTGAATGACTTCTAGTCACTATAGGTGAGCAGGTAGGTGGTGGAGGAGTCTTACGACCACCTCGTGCCATTAATAATTTTCAGGCCCTCCTTCTAGCACCATTTGTTGACCGACGAAATTGACTGCTCATCAACTGGAGGAGTGAATCCGGTCCGGGGTTGTCTACTTAACCCAAGCCATTTGGAATGATCCACTCCGATGGGTTTAGCGGCTCTGTTATCTGATCTAAGCCCTATGAAAGTAAAAAAAACAAAACTAAAGAAACTAACTTAATGAAAAACAATTGCTGGAAACTATATACAAATCTAAAATATATTCACATTTTGTTAACTAATATTTATAAAATAGTAGTTCTATTTATTATATCTACAGTGTATTGATATGATTATATCTCTAGTATATGTATAATATTTACAAAATGAAAATTTTGAACGAAATCTGCGAAAATCATATATGAATTGATTTATGACAGCGAAGCCATCGTTTAGTGTTTTTTTATTTTTATAACTTTTATAAACAAGAAATGAAATGGAAGATATCTAGTTGAGAAATAAAAATAACAATCGATACAATGTATTTAGACTACAGGAAATTCTTATATTAATTAAACTAATAAAATGAAACTAGAAAACTAACCTGTAATCGCATCTCCTATGTGTCCTGCACATAGCATCTACGTTTGCTATTTGATGAGGCCAACCCACACCATATTTTCCAAATGATTCTCGTAAACGGGAAGCAATAATGGTCGAATGCTAATAACATAACATGAGAGACGTAGTAACAACAATTCTATAATTTGACAAATGATCACATTAAGATAAATCTAGCTTGTAAAAATTTGTGTACAACTGCTCATTTAATAAAGAAGATTAACCTTCAAATCATCAAATTCGAACAGGATAATTGTTGTATATAATATGAGAGACATAAAACATGGACATCATATAAATACGATCACATCAATCTGTAATAAACTGTGATATCTAAAGTAGTCACAATTCAATTGCAAATCAAAATGAGCAAAACTTGAACAAAAATATGATATATCGAAGCTAAAGTTGTACCAACATCAACCTTTCATTCAAGTCTGTCAATCATAAATCCATAGTTTCTGTTCCCAGGTAGCAATGGTCCTTGGTTTACAAAATAATACATTTATAAAGGCCACATCAAAACATTTCCCGTGGAAATCATCAAATTTGTTCCAAAAATTGTGGGGGATACAACCTCCCAGATTCTCATTGTTATCAAAAGTAACAGCCTATTCTAAAACCATATAAAGAAATAGCATGTTGAAAGATGCCACCAGCGATTCAAATCTTCTTTAGAAATTGTATGTACCTGTAAACTCACAAGAATACATGTTTTCAGATTGCATTTTAGTTGTAAAAAACAAAGAATTCGAATTTTAGTAACTAGCTACAGAATCTCATGATTTTGTAGCTAGTTATAATTATAACTAGAATCGTGTTTTATTAAATCAATTAAAACAGACTAGATGCAATTTGAGCAAACAAATCATGTATTCTAATTAAAAACAAAGACAAAATCGTACTAAAATTCTTTTTTAAAACACCATACCTCAGATTCAGGGATTCGTTTCAATAAAGCAATTTTCAAATTCACAATGGCAGTGGCCACTTCCACGTTCTTAAAAACAATAGAGCCTTTGGTTTTTTGTCTTTTATCATTAGCTTGAGATATGTTTTGCAATATGTCATTTTATTTTGTTAGCACATTCACCTGGTCCTCCAAGGACTTGATCCGAGACTGAAGCAAAGGCACATCTCTGTAATACCGATCGAGCGATGATTGACATTCATTGCATTGCGGATGTGTAGAACGTGTATTAGCAGGTGGGGAATTTCCCATTTGACTCGTAGGTTTTCTGTTGAGTTTGATTCTAGGGAAGCCAGGGTTATTTCTAAGACACGGTGGGAGGTTCATCACATAATCATAGGGTTTAACTGAGCAAAGTCCATACGAATATGGATACTCTTCAGTTAGAAACTATTCAATTTCAGAATCAGAATCCTCTCTTAACAGAATTTGGTTTTCGTCTACATTTTCCTTAGGTTTATTTCGGGCACATCATGAAACCCAACGCGCGACCCTTTTACCCTTGTAATTGATATCACTATTACCTTTACACTTTTTCTTTGCAGACTTTTTAACATGGTTACCACCATCTTTTGGATACGATCAGGCAAAGTGTCAGGCTGGATGGTGTCTAGGTAGGTCGAGGGTTCCATAGAGGGCAAGAGAAAAGGAGGGCAGATGACAGGCTTGACGAGGGTTTCTATAACAACGGACTTGTCAACTTGTCCTATTTCAGTACTAGCAAAACCATTCCTTAATAGGAAAGCGCCCCAACAATCGCCATTTAACTTCAACTGATGAACCATAATAATTTTAATCAAACAGTGGTGGAAGAGGCTGGAGTCGGCTTTCTGCCTTTTAAAATGCTTTGCCATCTTGTATAAACTTCGAAGGAGAAAATAGGGCATGTTTAAGGGAAAATCGATAAAACTCATGAGCAGTTGTGAGTGATATAAGAAAACCAAACCATATCTACCCTCACAGGTAATGAACTACTTGACAATAGATAATAGATCGTCCCATCTAGGTTTTAGAGCTGTAACGGGCATACCTTTGTCATAGCTGGTAATCTTCCTTGAGGTAAACAACAGTGACCAGGGAACCTCCTCAACCTTTGAGTTTTAAAACCATTTTTTTCCCACGGCTAGCAGACTAGTGGCTGAGCTAATGAAATCTTCGTTTAACTCAAGATGGACGTCTCCAATTTTAGCTCCGCAACCATCAAACATTAGCATGAATTGTTGAGTAATTGCCAGATTAAAACCCTCAAACTTCTCAATAAATACCCGCCAACCATTCCTCTCTAAGTCTTCTCAGGCATTATCAAACAATAACAAAGTCTGGACACCGTTGGGTTCAATTCTCACTACGGGAGCCATGGCTAATAGCACAAAATTGATAGGGTATTCGGCGATAGGGTTTGATAGAATAAAAACAAAGTCATTTTGCCTCGAGCTTCCCCAACACAATGCAAAGACAGCTCAAAATGATAGGGAGGAGCGTTAATGCTATGCGTGCGAGGATAGTGGTGTAGATCGAGGCCATGCAAGAACATCATATCAGGCTGTACTTGGAATGACACCTTGGTGTAATAGTACATACAAATCATAACAGTTAAAAAAACATTATATGCATATCCAAAAATTTGATCAAAATTTCAAATGAACAATTGCATATCCACGATTCGACCAAAAAAAATCAATATGTCGAATAAACCATTGCATCAAAGATTTTATAAATCAAAACCATATTAATAATAGTCAAACGCTAAAAGGGTGGTGTTTTGATACATATGTAACCAATGGTGTGTTTGAGGCCAAGGAGTTATAACCATATAAACAATTAGGTTCATGATAATCCAAATGAACATTAACCCTTTGATGTAATCGACATGCATTCCAACTATGGGTTTTCATGCTTGCAGTCATGAAAACGAAAATGAAAAGCAGGTACGCAAAAAGCGAAGGATAATGGTGTCATTTAATGAGAAAATTTGTGACGAGTAATGAGAAATTAAAAACCCTATGTAGGAAGCTTATAAAAATAAAGACTAACATGGCTGCCAACAGATATCTTTAAATTTGTTCTTAAATAATGGCAAGTAGCTCGACAATAGACATCGAAAAATTCAATGGCCAAAATTTTGAGATTTGGAATATTAAAATTGAATATATCCTTGTAGATCGAGAACAATGGGAAATTGTGTATCCATGTACCATTCCAATAGGTATGTCAAGGGATGAATGGGAGAAACTTGAGAGAAGGTAAATGAGTATGATTCGATTGTGTCTTGTAGATTCATTCTTGTTGAATGTCTCAGGTGAATACTTGGAGAAGAAACTATGGGACAATTTGGGAAACTTGTACCAGTCAAAATCCATGCTAAATAGGTTGTTCCTTAGAAAGAAGATGTATCATCTAAGGATGAGTGAGGGAATTCTAGTAACTGAGAATTTAAATGCATTTAATACCACAATAATCTAGTTATATTATATGAATATTAAAATCATTTAGGAGGAGAAATGTATTAGTCTATTATGTTCTTTTCCAGACTCTTGGGATTGCTTGGTTGTGGATATAGGGATTAATTCAACCACATTAGCACTATAATACATGGTTTCATCTCTATTGTAATAATAAATGAGAAGGAAGAACATGCAAGTATCGACCAAATATTCTTTAATGGTGAGACATTGACCAATTAACAAAGATAAAGGAAAATTATCTGGTAGAAAGTCTAAGTCAAAGGGTAGATCAAAATCCCCCATTTATTTGATGAGAAGATTTTGAAAATATGGTAAATTTTGGAATTATAAAAGGGATCGGAAGTCAAAGGAAATGGAAGTTAGTATAGGATCTATTGAGAATCAGTCGATTGAGAGAAAGACTACTCTAGACAAAGGAGGTGATGTGTATATGGTGTCAAACAGTACACAGTTAGATCCATATGTTTGGTTGATTGTCTTAGGATCATCCTATCATATGACAACACATAGAGAATGGTTCTACGAATATGAACAATATGAAGAAGGAGATGTGTTCTTGTGGGATGACTCAACAACCAAAAGTTTTGGATGGGGAAGAGTTCGACTGATACTACAAGATGGGAGAAGTAGAACCCTTCCAAGTGTGCTACATATTCTGAGTTTGGAAAGAAACTTGATATATGTTAGAAAGAAGAGCTATGTAGGATTGCACACTCTATTTCAGAGGGATTTTGGATTGGAACCCTATACAAGTTACAAGCGAATGTCGACTCGACTGGATGCAACAACACTAATTTTCTTGAAGTTGACTTGACTTTGACTTGACTCAAATCAACTTGGGATGAGTAGATTCAAACCAAATCGACAATTCTTCATAAACTCAACCTGACCATGTTATGGCACAAGAGGATGGGACACAATGGAGAAAAAGGACATCCAACTATGTATAACAAAGGTATGGTCGAGAATTTTCCTGAATATAATTTAGAAGCCGATTTTTGTGAATAGTGTATATATTGAAAACAAAGTTGAGTGAGGTTCCCATCTTCAGGGACATGATAAAAGGGGATTCTATAATTGGTTCATAGTGATGTGTTTGGCCCTCTTTCAGTGCCTTCACTTGGTGGATATCTGTATTATGTCTCCTTCATAGATGATTTTTCTAGGAAGATATGGACATATTTCTTGATGAAGAAACTAAAGGTTTTATAGAAATTCATATATTTTATGTATCTCAAGTGGAAAACTAGACATATAAGAAGATTAAGGTGTTTAAAATTGACAACAATCGTGAATTATGTGGAAAGGATTTTGAGCAGTTTTGCAAGCAGTGTGGAATAACACACCAAAACACCACACCATATACCCGAAAACAAAATGTATTTATTGAAATAAACAATAGAACATTGATGGACAGGGAAAGGATCATTCTCAGTCGTGATGGGATCGCATGAGAATTTTGGGCAGAGGCATCCCACACTGCAAACTATTTTGTAAATATGTCTCATTCGTTGGCACTATTTGACTTGACTCCACATGAGGTATGGTCTAGTAAGAATACTTCACTTTCACATATCAAATTATTTGGTTGTGATGCATTTATTCATGTTCCCAAGGAAAAGAGGAGAAATCTAGATAAGAAGGAAGTCAAACATATTTTTATTGGATACAAAGAAGGAATGAAAGGATATAAGATCTGGGATCCTACATCAAGGAGAGCAGTATATAGTCAATATGTGGTCTTTACATAATTTGAAAGGAAGTTCGAGTATAAAGTGGTTCGAATAGAGAATAATCTAGATAAGGTAAAGTTTGAACTGAGGAATGAAGAATAGGATGATTCAGATGAGTCAGTTGAATCTCATAAAGAGGTGGAACAACTGACCCTGGTTGTAAGAAGGCCTGAACAAGTAACAAAACTAGTCGAAAGTTATATTTCACCAAACTTCCATTCTACATTTGTGTTAACTACCATTGACGATGATCCCAATTCAATCAAGGAGGCATTCGACTTGACAGAGGGTAGACTCTAGAAGGACTCCATGGTTGAAAAGATGGAATCCTTTCATAAGAATGAGATGTGGGATTTATTTAAATTACCTAATAGAACAAATCCCTTCAATAGCATGTGGATATTCAAGAATAATATGAACATAACAGGTCAATTCAAGAAATTCAAAGCTCGATTGGTAGCAAAAGGATATTCTGAAGTTGAAGGAGTTGACTTCGGTGACATTTTTTCCCTTGTTACAAAATTAACATCCATTAGAGTACTAATGTCTCTATATGAAACATCTGATTTGGAAATAGAATATATGGATGTGAAGAAAACATTCCTACATGGGAACCTATAAGAATAAATCTACAAGAAACAACCTGAAGGATTTTTAGTAAGGATAAATAAATATTTGGTCTCTAAATTGAAAATATCCCTTTATGGTCTAAATAAATCACCAAGGATGTGGTATCAAAATTTCGACACATACATCCTTAGTTTGGGATTTGTGAGAAGAAAAGGTGACCAATGCATATGTTCCACATAAGAAGGTGGTCATTTCATATATGTATCATTATATGTGGACAACACGTTGTTGATCATAAAGAACATGGAAATAATAAATGAGGTGAAGAAGAAACTATCTTCCAAGTTTGACATGAAGGATCTCAGTGTATCAAACTTCATTCTGGGAATGGAGATCAAGAGAGATCAATATGATATAACTATTTCATTGAATCAAAAGAAGTATATTGTAACAATCTTTAAATGTTTCAACGTGAAGGAGTGAAAATCTGTAAAGGTGGCACTTTTTGTGGGAGCAAGGCTAACAAATGAATAGTGTTCAAATACATAGGAAGAAATAGAGGACAAGGAATGTGTCTATGTTACACACCAAAATTTGACACTTGAGTTTTTCACCCTAAGTGTCATAGGTGTCAAAAAGTGACGTATGTTGTGGGAGTGTCACTTCATGGAATGGATCCCCCCTTGAAATGTTAGGGGAGATACAACTTATAGGATGGCACCCTGTGTTCAACTCTGGGGAACTGCTAGTCTTTTTAGAAGGAAAAGGGGGATCCTCCACCTTATTCTATGGGGAAACTATCTTGAGATGAGGTTGGTTATTCTCAACCCCCATTCTATGGATTTACCTTAGGATCTGATCCAAGCCTTAAAGAGCCATATACTCAACCATATCATTCATTTTCTCATGGTGGTTGTGCCTCTGAAGCCTATATATTGAAGGTATTTCCAAGTTGAAGGGGGGAACAAGACATATATCAAACCTTTGATTCTGGAGGATGACTCTTCATTTTGAAATCAATATCTATGAAAAATCTAGACGAGAAGATATTGGAGAAGTGTTGGTGCATCAATCATGGTCTATAAGTATCTCTTTTTGGCTATCCAATTAATATATACTTGGCCTATTTCCTTCAAGTTTATGTCTTCTTAAATTTTCTTGTCTACTGTTGCTCTAATATTGGTGGATAAAATTTTATTATATGATATTATAGAGTAGGATATAGTTGTTTTCCTTTGTTATCCATTGAAGATATCATTTTTTCCATAGATATTGAAGATCAAGCCTGATCATTTGAAACAACGAGGAAAAACGTCGAAACAGGATCATGATATCCTTTCTCTCCTTCTCATTCTGATTGGTTAAGATAAGTTCAAAGGAATGTTAGTTTCCACTTGTACTATTTATGTCTTGGTATAGGGGTATAGTAATCCAAGGGAAGTTTCAATTCTCCATAGGAGAAACATCCTATAACAAAAATTGTCGACTACGTTGGGGATCAAGTTTGTCTAGTCCTTCCTTGGATTGTGTAAATACTTTTCCTATTTTTACATCTTGGTTGATGATACTTTATGATCTATTTCCCCTTCCCTGTTCCTCATTGAATATTTTACAGAGACATTGATTGAGTCTCTATTTATTCTGATCTTGTTAGAATTCATTTTTTGAACTTTTCCAAAAAGTGGCACTTCCCTGTAGTTCACACCAGGGTGCCATTAGCCTAATTGGAGCTCCCCTGCAGTGCATATAGGGGATCCATTATCTAATTGGTGCTCCCTCAGAGACTCCTATGGGGCTCCATTCTTTTGACTAGTTCTCTGTCTGCTTGATAACCTAGGTGCCAATCTCCCTTTTCAAGATTTGTTTCCTATTTCTTCCTTCTTTTCCTTAGTCTTCTTTTGAGAGGTTTTTTTCTGAGTGACTCCTAATTGTATTTGACTTTGTTTGGATTGAGGATTTGATACTTATTACTCAGTTTTGTCTTTTTTGATATTGCAAACCTCTTATACATTGTGAGATTGGTTTACCTTGCTTTTCACTAGTTTCATCTTTGTCTTGTGATCTTTTCAATTATTTTATTGATTGGAAGAGTCTGCAAAGGTTTGATTGGTCTTGATTTTTTTTTCAGTCTTATTTATAACATATCTCTATTTTGAATGATTGAGATTCTTTTTCTTACCATAAACTAGGTTGAATAATTGTTTCTTCTTGCTCATCTTTAAGGATTGTCGAGTGAACTCCAGTTTCTCTTTTTCATTGTTTGTGTTCTTATTGGTGGCAGTCTGACATTGTGTTTTCTTGTCGACTTTTTGAGTTCTTGACTGAGTTAGTTATTTCATACTTATTTTATCTTAGTTCTCTTCAGTTTTGGGTGCACTTATTGTTCGATATTTTTACTTCATATTCCTTTGTATCGGCATTGGATTCTTGCATTGAAAGTAAGGAAGTAGAAATAACTTGCATTTGATTTAGGTTCATTGTTTTTATAGTCAAACGAACATAAATTGATTATATTCAAAGTTTTGGGTAGTACATGTTCATAGTTTGCATTTGGTAAACTGCATTGGGTTTATGCATTTGGGAATGGAAAAAGACTCTTCTCCTTTCCATAGATAGATTTCATTGAACATAAATATTTTCATCTCATTATGTTGCACTCTTATAGAGTTGAAGTCATTAATATCATCAATTTCACTTCCATACCCTTGAGTATACAACAACCTAAAAATCAAAGCGTTAATTAAAATCTATCTAGAAATTTTTCTTTCTAGCACTCTACAAACCTACATCAACTTAATTGTAGGGATTTGGAATAGGTGTTGACAATAAATTTCCAAATCCGTAAACAAACAAAGAATCTTGCGATATGGAGAGAAAATCCAATTTTTATATAAGCATAGTCGGGACTCCCTTCTCACAAAGGGGTTAAACACGAGGTTGTTTGCAGGAGAGAAGAAATGATTAACCCTTTGAATCTTAACCAAACATAGCAGAAAGATCGTATAATGGGGTTTTTTAATGAAGTGTCACTGATTTCATTAGCTCTCGGGGCTTTTTGAATCTAGAATCTGTTCGAGGTTGTCTAGAGTTTACTAGTCCTCTTGTCTTCAGTCCTCTAGAAGAATTTCAAACTTGATATCCTACCCATACGTTCGGTCACGACTATTGAATGTACCCACCCAGACGCTAACCATGAGTTGGTAGCCTTAGTATCCTTTATATCTAGGTTTCATACATAAGGTGATGATGAAGGGGATTCTTTGATGTACCTGGGTCAGACATTGGTAAAACGCACTCAGGATCCTTGGAGGGTAACCCACAGATAGACCATGAGGGAACTTACACCAAGGTATAAATTCATTAATAAGTTCACCAACATAACTGATCCACCCACTCTATCTCACACCCTTTTTAATATTGATCTTGTGATGTTGGATTTCATCACCAACTAGCATGTTCATTGCCAAAAGGTTTTTTTGTTTGGTTTGCTTCCTAGATTTTTTAGCTTGTGTTGTTTGTTTTCCCTAGAAACCCTCAGGGTTGAGTCCATGTCTATGGTGTCAGATCCTGGAACTACCAATGAAGGGACCCATTTTCTTGGGATACCATTGTTTTCTCCTTATGTGGGACATGTTGGTCCTCCTTATATTTCTACTTTGACTCTTCTAGAATTCACTATTGGGTTACCAATCTATTGTTTTTCCACTGTGGTGAATGCAAATTCTCCTAGTTCTTCATCTCTAAGAAATCCACCCCAGGAAAATCAACCTCATGTCAATTCTCTTCCTTTTTCACCTATAGGGTATTCTTCCCATTCTTCCTCTTCACCTAGTGGAATCTCTATAGCTAGCAACGAGGTGGACAAGAAGAAGAAGAAAATGAATATTAAAAAGAAGAAAAATAAGCTAGGGGGAAAAATTCCAATCACTGCAGGACATGTTGGATGTGACCAACCAACTATTTTTCATCATGATGGGAATGTTGATAATGTTGACAAGTCTACCAAGACACATCACAAGCCCAAATTGCCTTACAGGATTTGTAAGGGTGAACACCTTCTTAAGGATTTCCTTGGTATTCTAAAGGTTTTATAAGTGTGGTCTCAGGATTCTCAAACCATGTGGTCACCCAATACAACTCATGTTGGTGACAACCCATCAACTAAGGATAATAATGGTTGGAAGTAAGAAGGGTAAAGTCAAACTTCCTTGCTTTTAATGTAAGGAAATGCATCGCAGTTACCTTTTCTCATATAGATGAGGCTTCAAATATTTTGGAAAATATTTTTTGTGCACAAAAATAACTGCCATCTCCCAAATCACCATTGTTTGATGAACTTGTCAATTTGGTTCCATCATCAGTCAATCTAGTTGATAAATAAATCCATCTGGTTCCATCATCAGTTGAGCTAGTCGATCAAGTGATCGATTTGATTTCACCTTCGATTGATCCCACTTTGTAGAGACCATACTAAATTAAATCCAAAATTTAATACAATTAACATATATTTCCCTTCACATACGTAAATTATTCATTCACATCCTACAAGAATAAATATTCTGCAGAAATTCAAATCTATCTACAGCATGAAAATAACTTAACAGAATAAAATTTAATTTACCTCTTCCTGATGCTAATTTCTCCATTGACCCGGTTGTCCAGCCTGTTGCTTTGTTGCTGCTTGATGCACTGACCAACTCTGCCCAAACTGACTAACCTCCCAGCTAGCTAGGAGAAGCCTGTCTGGCTCCCTAGCTCCAAGAAACCGAAAGGAATCCTGGCCCCCATGCCCAAAACCCCCAACAACCCAGTGCCCCCTGCAATGATTCTCAAAAACCCCAAAAATCAAGCTCCCAACACCAGAAAAATAAGCCAGCCAGACATACAGTCTTCTCCCCCTCCAATAATTCCTCCTCCTCCAAGAAAAATAATCCTCCCATTCCTGTCAGACTCTTCCCCATCATATATTACCCTTTCATCGACTTTGTTCCCCCTCATTAATTTCCTTATCCCTCATTCATTACCTTATCCATTTATCCCTTTATTACCTTATCCCTTTATCCCTTTCCCCCATATTTACTATCTTATCCCCTCCATTAATGTTTCTTATCCCCTTATTTAATGTTTCTTTCCCCCCCCGTATACGTAAGTCTTTAATAAATTAAATTATTAACCCCTTTAATTCTTTAGTCCCATAATTAATAAGCCAATTAATAATCAATTAATCATTGACAGATATGAACAAGTAATTAATAATAATTAATTAGTTAATGTTATTTAGGAAATAATTATTGTTTAGCTAACATTTTAGGACAGTCAGATTATCAAATTAATTATAATTAATAATCCTATACATCTATTTAAGCAGGGTCGTTACACACTTCCCCCTTGGAGAGTGAAGTTAAAGTGGTCGATCCAATACCACCCTTGGTCTATATCACTCCTCCTAGGAAGTGTGAGGATTTTGCTCATGTTTTTCTTGTTTCTACATATTCGTCTAAAAAAGGGGGCACTTCACCCATTCCAACGGAACCCACTCTGATTAATGAGGTCATTATTTTAGATTGGGGTGCACTGCCAAAATATCATCTTCCTTCCTATATTCCTTTCCAAATAACTATTTAGGTGTGTGGTAGGGACATTCCTCAGACTAATGTCAATGAAGGTGCATCAATTAGTATTTCATCCTACATTGCTTGGAAAGATTTAGGTTCTCCTCAACTTGCGCTAATGACTCATAATCTATTCTCTTTCAACATAATGTCTATTCAACCTTTGTAACATCCCCAAACACCCTAATGCTAGGATATGCCACATGAAACTATTTTCAAAACTGTATACAACAATTAAAGCATACATGAACTCCACAAATACATAGATTCATGTAGAATAATACTAGCAATACACATGCAACATACACAATGAAAAACCCATAAGAACAAATTCATAAATAAAGTTGCAACATGTAATTTAACACACAATTAATACTTATCTTTGATAGAAATACCACCAACTACGTGCATACCTTCCATGTTCCTCCCAACCATAGACCACACTACTCGTAATCTCAAAAATGTGTTATCTCCTCAAATAAATCAATTGAGATTTTGCATTTTAGGTGATAGGAAGTCTTTTAAAATGGTACTTTTTAAATTTTGCAAAGTTCATTTCTCAAAGATTTATGCATGTAATAAAGTTTAAATAAAAGATTGTTCTGTTTTTATTTGATCTAATTCAAATCTCGTGTTTTGGTGGCTTAGGCGAACATTTCAATTGTTCATTAGCTACCGAAAGCCTTAGCTTTCGAAAGCTTAAATAAAGGAATCCAGGGCCATTTTAGCCACCAAAATCGCTAAAGCGAGGAAAGACCCAGCACGTTCTATCACACGTTTCAACCGACGAATTCGATGTTTCTATGATTGCACAAGCCGCCGAAAAGACTGGAGAAAGAACCATTCACAACCGGAAGTTGATCCCTCTGTGATATAAGCGAATATTTCTAGATCGTTATATCATTAAGCCATGTGCTTATGTACCCTCCATTTATTTCAGTTATTCGACATGACTGTTGCAAATCATCAACTATTTCGCCACACCCCTTGTAATTAGTGCCCACGTTCTAAAGCTCACCCCAATTATCTCATTTCTATCACAGCTGAGCCGATTTTCGCTAATTCTACGTGGTGTAACTCTCCCTTGAAATATGCTCCTTCGATCACAGGTGTGCGAAAACATTGTGGCAAATGAGGAAAGGAACGTCAACCCTAAGGATGGAGCTCAATGACATTGGTTACCTGGAATCACACCCAAAGGTATGTCAAATGTTCAAGGATGAAAGGTGTTACAATTTTTGCAAAAAATTACAGAGTTTTCATCAGCAGGTGGTAGAGGCCTTTGCCCTCAATTTCTATGGAAAGAAAGCAATCGTCGGATGGGATGAATTCGAGATAGATGAATCCCTCATATCCAAAGTGACAGAGCTTCCCACGACTAGAAAGAAATGGTTTAAAACTACTGTTATTAATAATGTTGAATTCAAGACTTATTTAAAACCAGAACACAAGGGTTTGATATGGAAGAAAGATATTGTTGTATATTTTCTTGAAGAGAAATGGCAACAATTATTAAAAGCTATAATGGTTTATATAACTTGTGAAGGGAGATACAACAGGGTGATGATTTACCATTTTAAACTTATAAACCATTTGACTGGTAGAAACCCACTCAATCTGCCCTATTTCCTCCACCAAAGCTTATCCAAGATGGCTCATCAAGTCAAGGCCAAACCTAATCAAGTTGCAGGAAGATTGTCCCACCATAGTCTAATCAAACTTTTGGTTTGTGAGTTTTTGCAAAGAAGAGGTAAAGACTGGAATTACTTTTTATTATGGAATGATTTCCAGACTGAGGTTTAGTCAGAGGGAAAGAAGAGTCCTCATTCCAAGAAGTCCTCCACTCCCAGAAATGGAAAGAGGAGAAGGAGAGCTATCTCTCCAACCCCAGTCAATCAACCCTCTCCTTCCTCCAAGATGGGAAAAACTAAGAAGAAATTGATTTTCAACAGTGAAGAAGAAGAGGCGAAAGAATCCCCAGTGAACAAAAACATTCTTAATATTCCTTACACAGACTCATAGAATGAAGAGCACCAGATTGAAACAAGGTACGAGGATTCACTTACCATAGGGTGTGAAAATTTTGTTTTTGTGGATATATACACAACAAGTTATGAGAACCTTCCATCATCTACACCCCGAGAAGAACAAGAACCACAAATTGCAGATGCCTCATCTAGCAAACAAGTGAAGCAGAGTAAATCAAAAGAAATCAAGAAGCTTAAGAAGAAGCTAGCCGAGCAAGAAGTGCTAGAAAGGGTAATAAAAACCAGGTATGAAACTCTGTCAAAAAACTTTGCAAAAAGCAACTCAGCTTTGGAAAGATTATCCCATGAAAGAATAAAGGAGAAGAAAAAGAAGGACAAGATTATAAAAGACTACAACAGCTTATGGAGAGTAGCTCAGGGTTTGAAGAAAAAGGTCAAGGCTTTGAGGAAAAAAGCTATGTCTTCAAAACACCAGGCCCATTCTTCTCTTGAGACCCTTGCAGAGGTGGTAGTTTAGCACAATGAACCAGAGGCAGCCAATAACCATACAAATTTTAAGCAAGATTCAGAAGCCTAAAATATCCGTCCTAAGACGTTTTTGAGCCAAGACAAGGGGTATTTTTTGAAATTTTGATAATATCAGGTTTTGGTGGCTTAGGCGAACATATTGATTTTTCATTAGCCACCAAAAGCAGAAATTTTGGTAGCTAATCGGCTCGAATTATATCTACTCTAGCTACCGAAAGCACTGATAAGGCAGAAAGCTAATGTTTTTTGTGCAGGTCCAAGTTTTCCTTGTTCAAAAGCCTAAAAAATGGCTCCAATCGATGGAAGATAATTAATGACATCTTTATCAAGAGTTTGTTTTTGTTTTGGAGATGCTCTACAAGACCGAAAGGTAAACAACTCTTAGCTATTTTCAAGGATATAAGACTATTTGACTGTCAACAGGTGTCAGGTTCAACTCCTCCCATATCACATGAGATCCAACAACCTCGGAAGGCTTACTACACCTGCTAAGAATCTAAAGAACATATAGATCAGTCGAGAATTTGAATTGATCTAGTTTATAGGATTTTTATCTACTCTTTGGACCAATTACTAATTTTCTATTTTTGGCAAAATTCGATCTAGTAATCTAGGATCTAGAAACTGTTTGTAAAAGGCTATAAATCCAAGAGCATTTGATGAACACAAGGTTCGATTTTGAGTTCTATAATCTATTGTTTTTGTAAAAAGACACTTTCTTTAATATATTAAGCCTGCAAGCTTCTTTCATTTTTTATTGTCAGACTCTCCCTCATCTTTGTCTATGCATATGAGTTGAAATCATTCTTTTTTCTATGCTTAATGGTCCCATGGTAATGGTCATCTTACTTTTGACTATTAAGAAAGAATCATAAGTATCTTTGGCTATTTTTTTGACCCATCATATATATATATTGCCTATGTATGTTCTGGTTAACTGATTGGTTTTCTTATCCATTTGATTTACAAACCTATCTGATAATAGCTCCTTAGGGCCTTGTATTGCATGAATATAGCTAGACTGTCTTGAAGATATAATCCAGTGACTAAGATATTCATCTTGATCCAAACCCACACCCATTATTGAGAAAATAGTAACAAAAAGGTTAAGTTACCAGGCATCTCTGATATACGACTTAGGAGATTTTCCTGGAGTGCTAACAAATTGGCACCGTTGCCGGGGAGAGGAGATTGAAGCTCAACTTCCTTGGGAGACGACAAGATCCAAATTTCATGATAGACAAAGTTTGGACACTTTTTTGGGTTGTAACCATCTATCTGGCGACTCCATTGGAACAAAGTGGCTCCAATAAGGGCTCATACCAGGGAAAACCAAGAAAGACCACTGGCAACACCAGTTATAGATCTTGAGAAAATCATTAGAAGTGGAAAATATTTGCAAAGACAAACTTCCAAATCTGCAAGAGGATCTAATCTAGGTATTTCAATAAACACTTTTTCTGTTGTATCTAAAGAACCTCTTGTTGAATCCCCTTCTGCTGAAACTTCTAGTCCTCAGAAAATTGAGATTGTGTCAGAAATATTGAAGGGTGATGAGCCTTCAATTTCCTCTGATGTTATAGATTATATTTCTGAGCATGTTACCATATCCAATTTAAGAGACGAAGTTGTGGAATCCCTCCAAGAAAAGGAATCTTCCTCTTCTTTGAATTCTTCACCAACTAAGCCTATAGAGGGTGTTTTCCATACTCATACCAGTCTGCCCATTCTTGAAGATATTTTACAAGATCTTTCCTCTAAGGGTGAAGAAAACTTAGCCTTACTGCCTGGTCAGTTTTACAAAGCCTCTTATTTTCCACCTTATTCAGGAAATTTTGCCTAGGATATTCATCCTACCAATGCTTCTCCTTATTTCCTCAGTGAAGTAAGAAAACCATTGTTTATAGTCTCACTTATCCCCTCTTAGTCATCATCTTCAGAAGCTTCTTCCTCTACATCAACCCCCAAGATTACCGTGGCTGTCCCTTTGAAAAAAATGGAACAAATCTTAGCAAATAGGTATGCCCCTCTTGTGTTTCCCAATCCCTTATTAGCCATTCCGACAAGATATTATTAGAAATTTATGCCGAAGTTTACCAGATATAGGGATTCTACTACTGAAGAACATATAGAAGCTTTCTATGCTTATGCTGAGAACATTAACGTTTCAGAGGAAGATGCTTGGACCAAAATTTTTGTGCAAAGTTTGGATGGCCAAGCCAAGAAGTGGTTCAAGGAACTGCCAGCAAATTCAGTGGGAGCCATTGAGCAGTTAGATGAGGTGTTTCTGAAACACTGGAGAGAAAGAAGAGATCTCTTGTATTACATCTCTGAATTTGGAAATCTAAGAAGAGAAAATGGGGAGTCGGTCTCAAACTTCACTAAAATATTTAATAAGATGTTCGGTAAGATTCCTGTAGAGATCAATCCGCCTAATGCATCAGCAAATATCACTTACTCTTCTACCTTTGATCCAGAATTTTTCTTAATCCTTAGAGAAAGAAGATCATCCACACTTGCTTTAATTGAAGATGTTGCTCTTGAGGTTGAATATAACATTATGGCATCTCAGAAACTTAAAGGAAAATTGGAGAGAAAGAAGTCATCTGTTGATCCTCTTTCTTCTTCAAATACCAAAATGGAAAATATGACCAAGATGTTAGATAACTTGACTTCAGAAATGTCAAAACTGAAAATTCAGAATCAACAGCCATCAAGAAGTAAAGAGCCTAATGCTTATGCTCCCAGGAATCCCAATGCATTCCCTTATAGAAGAAACAACCAACAAGTCCAGATCCTTCAGAGAGACAAGAATGCAACTGATGATCAAAGAATCAAGGCCTCCTTCCAAAATGCAATGCTAGAAGAAGAACATGAGCTATCTCATGATGAAGTTGAAGAAGAAGATGACATCAATTGCTTTGGGGATGAAAATGATTCCTCCTTTTTGACACAAGTAGATTATGAGGAAGCCTAGATGGACGAGCAGATTCATGAGGCAAGCATTGAAGAATCTTTTTATCAAACAAATGATCAGCTAGGTTACAATTTTAGATCTAAGACTGCTAATCCAAATCCATTGCTTGCTGCTCCCGAGAAAAAGAAAGAGGTTGTTTCCAAGTAACCTGTTTCTCCTATAAAGAAGACCTCCACTCCTACAAAACAACAGCAGAAGCAATTTCAGCCCCAAGCCAAAGAACAAGTCACCTTCAGAGCTCCTCCTAATGAGGTAAAAATTTCCAATAGATTATCTTACTCTTTTAATTTCGAATCAAAAATTCAGAAAGTAAAAATACCTATGCCATTGACTGAACTTATGAAGAATGAAATTTTCAAGTCTGCTATCCTGAAGTCCCTTCAACCAAAGACTCCTCTAGCTGTTGATTACGTAAACCTTCAAGATGACAAGCCCACAATGACTATAGGACCTATGGTAGAAGACTGAGATGACTCTTGCCCACCCTTCTACATATCCCTAAATATCCATGACAAGATCCTTCACAACTACTTGCTTGACTTGGGAGCATCACACAACCTTATGCCTAAAGCAGTGATGGATGAACTTGGGCTTGACGTCACAAAATCTTATCATGACCTCTTCTCTTTCGAATCTAGGAAAGTCAGATGCCTCAGCCTCATAAAAGACCTTATTATAAACCTTGCCCAGTTGTCAATGAGAAACATGGTAATGGATGTTGTCGTGGCTGATATCCCACCCAAGTTCGGCCTCCTCTTGTCACGTTCATGGAGAAAAAGGTTGGGAGTTACCTTGCATATGGATCTTTCATATGCCACAATCTCGGTGTTTGGAGGAGAGATAAAGAAAATTTACAGAGAGAATCATCTTGCCTACATCATTAGTGATGGAAAAAATTATGTAAACCATTCCATTTATTCTTTAGACACAGACTTTGGATCATGCATTCTTCAAATAGATGATTCTCAGCTAGCTCCTTTGCTGCTCACAAAGCCTACTTATCCACATACTGATGGAGAGAGTACTCCCATGTGGACCATGTTCTTTGATGGTGCCAGTACCGAAGACTCAACAGGTGTAGGTGTAGTTTTGATTTCTCCTTCGAAAGAGGTTATGCATTTGTCTTTTAAGCTTGATTTCAAAACTACTAACAATATAGTAGAGTATGAGGCTTTGTTATTGGGATTAAATTCTACCAAGGAGATGGGAATCAAAAGACTAAAAGTGTTTGGAGACACAGATATAATCATACAACAAGTGAACAACACTTTCCAAGCAAAACATGTCAAATTGAAATCCTATAGGGATGAGGTATGGAAAATCAGGGACTCTTTTTCCATTTTTGACATTTCTTATGTACCCAGAGCTATGAATCATCTTCCTGATTCCCTTGCTGTCTCAGCCAGTATGTTTATTCCTCCCATGCCTCCCAGACTAAATTATGAAATCCAAGTCAAATATAAACCATCCCTACCGATAATATTAAATATTGGAAAGTTTTTGAAGATGATTATGAGCTTAGTAGATTTCTCCAGGTCATAGATGAATTTTCTGATATGCATATTGACCAGAAAAATCAAAATGTAGAGGAATCCAAGAAGCCTAAGCTAAAAAGAAAAATGGGTCAACATGATATTGTTCATCTTCCCAACAATTATATACCTCGGGGTTTGGTGCCCCTTGAGAAGCTTTTCGATCATAACAATGTCCCCTACAAACCTGATAAGAAGGAGAAAGATCCTGTTGTCCATGAGCACAATATAGGAAGCCAAAATCATCCTAAATTCATAAATCTATCCACTGAATTAACCTCTGATTAGAAGTCTGAATATTGCAGCATAATGAAGGAATTCACTAATGTTTTTGCCTAGAAATACAGTGATCTGAAAACCTATGATCCTGAGGTCATTCAACATAAGATTCTCCTTGAGAAAGACAACATCCCTTTCAAACAGAAACTGATACCTATCAGTCCTCTCCTATTGCCTGTAATTCAAAAAGAAATCAAAAAGCTCCTTGATGCCAAAATTATAATTGCTTTAAGATACTCTAAATGGATTGCAAATCTAGTAATAGTGAGAAAGAAAAATGGTGAGATCGAGTTATGTGTTAACTTTAGAAACCTAAATAAATTATCAAAGAAAGACAACTATCCCCTACCCAAGATGGAACATCTGCTACAAAGAATCTCAGGCGCCACTGTCATGTCATTCCTAGACGACTTCTCTGGCTATAACCAGATTTATGTACATCCTAATGACCAAGAAAAAACTGCCTTTACCACTCCTTAGGGTACCTTCATGTATGCCAATATGCCATTCAGGATGGTGAATGTCGGGGCCACTTTTCAGAGGGCCATGGACATAGCTTTCGTGGGAGAAAAGGACAAGTTTTTCCTCATTTATCTTGATGACATCATAATTTATTCTAGCAATCATGAAGAACATCTGAAGCATCTAAAAATAGTATTTTTGAAATGCAGACAGTTCGGGATTTCGTTGAACCCCAAAAAATCTCAATTTGCTATGAAGAAGGGACAGCTCCTAGGCCACATCGTTTCAGCAGAAGGTGTGAAAATTGATCCATCTTGGGTGGAAGCAATTCAGAGGTTGTCCATACCAAGGTCAAAGAAGGATATCCAATCTCTACTCGGTAAGATAAATTTTGTCAGAAGATTTATTCCAAATTTCACTGAGTTAGTGAAACACATAACTTCTATGCTAAAAAAGGATCCGACATAAAGTGGATAGACAATGCAAGAAGTTCATTTCAGGATATCAAACAAGCTATCATGGAATCCCCCACTCTAATCAGTTTGGATTACACCAAGAACTTCTATATTTTTTCCTTTGCTTCCTATGACACCGTGGCAACAGTCTTGTTACAAAAATATGATGAAAGTCTTGATCACCCGGTGGCCTTTTTCAGAAAAATAATCAGAGACATTGAACTAAGGTGTGATCCTATAGAAAAACAATCTTATGCTCTCATTAAGTCATTAAAATATTTCATAATTTATATCCTCCATGCAAAGTTTATCACCTATGTTCCTTCAGCCTCTATGAAGGATGTCTTGACTCAGCCTGATATTGATGGAAAGAGAGCTAAATGGATCGCAAAGCTAATTGAGTTCGACATATAAGTGAAGCCCACTAAGCTGGTAAAATGCTAAGGCCTTGCCAATATTTTGACGAAAGAGAACTATGATCTTTTGTACATAAATTTCATTGGGAAAGTTCAGTAAGTTTGTAGGCAGAGGTAGTAGCAGAAGGACAACATAACAACCAACAGGTGGCCAAGCATTTGTTTTCATGTGAGTGGTATTTAGGTATAATTAATTTTTTACAGAAGTTGGAAGTTCCTCCTGAACTTAGCATGACTCAAACCCGAGCCCTGAAGATCAAAGAAATTAAATTTTGCATTAATAATAATCTTTTGTATTGGAAAGATCCTGCTGGTTTACTACTAAGATGTTTAGACAAAGAATATTTTTCAACTGAAGTCATGTATCAGTTTCATTCAAGTATTTGTGGAGGCCATCATTACTGGAAGATCACAACTCATATAATTTTAAGGAATAGGTATTATTGGCCTTTTCTTTTTTCATTTGTGTGCGCCTTTGTGAAATCTTTTGATAAGTGTCAAAGATTCATAGGAAAACATCAACTAAAATCTCTGCCCCTGACACCTATTTTAGTGAATGGTCCTTTTCAGCAGTGGGGTTTAGATTTCATATGCGAGATTAATCCTTCATCTAGTGGTCAAAATAAATGGATCTTGGTAGCCACTGAATATTTTACAAAATGGATAGAAGCAATCCCCACTAGGAATGTCACTCATCAGGTCATCATGAAATTTCTCTATGAGAACATCTTGAGCAGATTCAGTTGCCCAAAAAGGCTAGTGATAGATAATGCAACAACTTTCAAAGTTGATGCATTGGTTGACATGTGCAAATCAATGGGCATTCAATTGGTACACTCTACTTCCTACTACCCTCAAGGTAATGGCCTTGCCGAGTCATCCAATAAGAGTCTAAACAGAATCATCAGAAAGATGTTGGAGGAGAATCAAAAGAGTTGGGATTCTAAACTAAAGTTTACTCTTTGGGTAGACAGAGTAACTAACAAGAAATCCATAGGAACTTCTCCCTTCAAATTGGTTTATGGCACTGATTCCATTTTCCCTATTCAACTAGTTTTGCCAATGGCTAAGTTTTTTCAGGAGGAAAAAACTGAATCAAATGATATGATAAGAAGAATGCTTAACTTGGTAGAGTTGCAGTAGGTCAGAGAATAGCTAGTGGATAAATTGGAGGCTCATCAAAAGAGGATCAAGGATACTTTTGACAGAAAATCAAAGGTGGATGATTTTCAGGTTGGTGACTAGGTTATGAAGTGGGATGCCCTTAGACAAGATAAAGGCAAGCACGACAAGTTTTACTCTTTGTGGATCGATCCTTTCATGATAACTAAACTACAGCACAACAACACCTTCATTCTACAAAGTCTGGAAGGTGAAGAAATGTTTGGTGGCCTAGTCAATGGGCATTTTCTAAAACTCTATTTTATCTAAGGTTTTGAAGCCTTGTCATTGTAATTTTATTTTTCAGCTTTTGTTTTAACATAATAACTCCATTCCCAATGGAAACACTAGTAGATAGGTTTAAATTTTTGTTTTTCAGGAAAGGCATTGGTTCTGTGGTTCTTGAAACCTCACAGGGAGGTTTTCACCCCCAATAGGAGCCAGTGTTATCTCCTCAAATAAATCAATTGAGATTTTTCATTTTAGGTGATAGGAAGTCTTTTAAAAAGGTACTTTTTAAAATTTTCAAAGTTCATTTCTCAAAGCTTTATGCATGTAATAAAGTTTAAATAAAAGATTGTTCAGTTTTTATTTGATCTAATTCAAATCTCAAGTTTTTGTGGCTTAGGTGAGCATTTCGATTGTTCATTAGCCACCAAAAGCTTTAGCTTTCGGAAACTTAAATAAAGGAATCCAGGGCCATTTTATCCATTGAAATTGTTGAAGAGAGGAAAGACCCAGCACATCCTATCACACATTTCAACCAACGATTTTGACGTTTCTATGATTGCACAAGCCCCCAAAAAGACTAGAGAAAGAACCGTTCATGAACGGAAGCTGATCCCTCTATGATATAAGTGAATATTTCCAGATCATTATATCATTAATCCATGTGCTTACATACCCTCCATTTATTTCAGGTATCCACCATGACTACTACAAATCATCAACTGGTTCATCACACCTCTTGTAAGAAATTCCACATTCTAAAGCTCACCCCAGCTATCTCATTTATATCACAGCTGAGCCGATTTTTTCTAATTCTACGCAGTGTAACTCTCCCCCGAAATATGCTCCTTCGATCACAGGTGTGCGAAAACATTGTGGAAAATGAAGAAAGGAATATCAACCCTGAGGAAGGAGCTCAATGACATTGGTTACCTGGAATCACATCCGGAGGTATGCCAAATGTTCAAAGATGCAAAGTGTTACAATTTTTGCAAAAAGTTACAGAGTTTTCATCAATAGGTGGCAGAGGCCTTTTCCCTCAATTTCAATGTAAAGAAAGCAATCATCGACCGAGATGAAATCAATATAGATGAAGCCTTCATAGCCAAAGTGACAGAGCTTCCCATGACTGGAGAGAAATGGTTTAAAACTAATTTTATTAAGAATGTTGAATTCAAGACTTATTTAAAACCATAACATAGGGGTTTGATATGGAAGAAAGATATTCCTGTATCTTTCCTTGAAGAGAAATGACAGCAGTTATTAAAATCTATAATGGTTTATATAACTTGTGAGGGGCGATACAATAGGGTGATGATTTACCATTTTAAACTTATAAACCATTTGACTGATAGAAACCCACTCAATCTACCCTATTTTCTCCACCGAAGCTTATCCAAGATGGCTCATCAAGTCAAGGTCAAACCTAATCAAGTTACAGGAAGATTGTCCCACCATAGTCTAATCAAACTTTTGGTTTATGAGTTGTTGCAAAGAAGAGGTAAAGAGTGGAATTACTTCTTATTTTGGAATGATTTCCAGACTGAGGTTCAGTCAGAGGGAAAAAAGAGTCCTCATTCCAAGAATTCCTCCACTCCCAGAAGTGGAAAGAGGAGGAGGAGAGATATCTCTCCAACCCCAATCAATCAACCCTCTCCTTCCTCCAAGCTAGGAAAAACTAAGAAGAAATTAATTTTCAACAATGAAGAAGAAGAGGCCAAAGAATCCCTAGCGAACAAAAGCATTCTTAATCTTCCTTACATAGACTCAAAGAATCAAGAGAGAAAAATAGAAACACGGTACGAGGATTCAATTACCACAGGGTGTGAAAAATATATTTTTGTGGATATATACACAGCAAGTTATGAGAACCTTCCATCACCTACACCCTGAGAAGAACAAGAACCACAAATTGCAGATGCCTCATCTAGAAAACGAGTGAGGCAGATAAATCAAAAGAAATCAAGAATCCTAAAAAGAAGCTAGCCAAGCAAGAAGTGATATAAAGGGTAATAAAAAGTAGGTATGAAACTCTGTCAAAAAACTTTGCAGAAAACAACTCAGCTTTGGAAATATTAGCCCATGAAAGCATAAAGGAGAAGAAAAAGAAGGATAAGATTTTAAAATACTACAACAACTTATGGAGAGTAGCTCAGGGTTTGAAGAAAAAGGTCAAGGATTTGAGGAAAAAATCTATGTCTTCAAAACAACAGGCCCATGCTTCTCTTGAGACCCTTGTAGAGGTGGCAGTTCAGTGCAATGAACCATAGGCAACTAGTAACCCTACAAATTTTGAGCAAGATGTAGAAGCCTAAAAGATCCGTCCTAAGGCATTTTTGAGCTAAGACAAGGGTATTTTTTGAAATTTTGATAATCTTAGGTTTCAATGGCTTAGGCGAACATATCGATTGTTCATTCGCCACCGAAAGCAGAACTTTCGGTAGCCAATCGACCCAAATTCTATCTACTCTAGCTACCGAAAGCACTGATAAGGCAAAAAGATAATGTTTTTGCATAGGTCCAATTTTTCCTTGTTCAAAAGCCTAAAAAATGGTTCTAATCGATGGAAGATAATTAATGACATCTTTATCAAGAGTTTGTTTTGGTTTTGGAGATGCTCTACAAGACAGAAAGGTAAACAATGGTTAGCTATTTTCAAGGATATAAGACTATTTGACTGTCAACAAGTGTCAGGTTCGACTCCTCCCATATCACATGAGATCCAGCAGCCTTAGAAGGCTTACTACACCTACCAAGAATCTGAAGAACATAAAGATCATCCAATAATTTGAATTGATCTAGTTTATAGGATCTTTATCTACTTTCTTGGACCAGTTACTGATTTTCTATTTTTGGCAAAATTTGATCCAGTAATCTAGGATCTGGAAACTGTTTGTAAAAGTCTATAAAGCCAAGAACATTTGATGAAAATAAGGTTCGATTTTGAGTTCTATAATCTATTTTTGTTGTAAAAAGACACTTTGTTTAATATATTAAGCCTGCAATCTTCTTTCATTTTTTATTGTCAAACTCTCCCTCATCTTTGTCTATGCATATGAGTTGAAATCATTATTTTGTCTATGTTTAATGGTCCCATGGTAACTTTCATCTTACTTTTGACTATTAAGAAAGAATCATAAGCATCTTTGGCTAGTTTTTTGACCCATCATATACATATATATATATATATATATATATATATATATATATTGCCTATGTATGTTTTGGTTAACTGAATGGTTTTCTTATCCATTTGATTTAAAAACCTATATGATAATAGCTCCCGAAGGCATTGTATTGCATGAATATAGCTAGACTGTCTTGAAGATACAATCCAATGACTAGGATATTCATCTTGATCCAAACCCACACCTATTATTGAGAAAATAGTTACAAAAAGGTTAAGTTACCAGGCATCTCTAATATACAACCTAGGAGAGTTTCCTGGAGTGCTAACACAATGGGTCACCCATGAGCCGGGGATAAAATATACCAGGGAAAAGGTATAGTAAGCTAATATAAGGTTTGTTTAGCAACATAATTTCTCATTCCAAGGTGCCCAACTACTTCAACTAGCATAAAATTTATCATTCCCCACATGTCTGTCCCACCCCAGGAAGTGTGCCCCTTCTCTGATCAACATTCCTTCGGCTGCCCCACTTCCCTTCCAGGGCTTTAGCAACAAGATGAATAGGAAGTCTCAGATCCTAGTAGTTATTTCCTAGTGCATCAAGGAACAAATCTAAGTAGATTCTCTCCTAGAGAAAACTACTCATGGGCCTAAAAAGCCACTTTTTCGACATAACAAAAATCTCACCTAGAGAGAATATCTACGGGGCTGACAACCTTCTTCTTCGACCATGGGCCTAAGAACCTACCTCTTCATCCTACAATAAAACTAGGTTTCTCATTGTCCACAATGCCAAGCTTCCCAATTACATGTCTCATGATGGAAACAATAGAGTTCAGATGGTAGGAGAGAATAATGGAGAATGCTCCAGCTCTTAAGCTAACCAAGTATATGTACGGTGTTGGAAGCAACATATTTTGGGTAAGGTACAGTACTGGTTTGGGTAAGGTATAGGTATGCTTTTCATGACATAGAGGTACTAGGTACATCTTTAGGAGTGCATGAAACAGTGGAGGAATGATGGAATGGATGAATGGTGAATGGGATGATGGAATACCCCTGGTCAGAAACAAAGGTTACCCTCCTCCCTAGAATGACGAGAGTATCCCTCCATGAATATCGTAGAACGATGGAGTGCAAGAGTCCATATTCCCCAAAATGACGAGATCCCCCCTGAAAATACGCTAGGTTTCCAAAATATATATGCATGTCCCCTACTGGAAACTTGTATTCATGAAGATTCATGAGTTCTACTTGCAATTCATTCCCTTTCGATAGGAACTTAGCATAACATAAAATTGTATTCATACCTTAAACTTTATGAATAATAATATAATATTCCTTTGGGATTAATCCCTTTATCTTATCCCCTTCCTAGACTCTTAGCCCCACTTCCATTCCTAGTGGATTTTATCCCCCCATACTCATTTTTGGGTCGATCTGCAGCAGTGATGTGCTTTAGTAATGATATGAGTGCTTACATTTTACAATAATAGACTCAATGGCATTTATCATATGGGCTCTCTAGCCTAATAATCACAGAATCCTTCTAGCCTATAATAACCTAGCTCACCAACCTATAAGTATATTTACATTTTCATTTACAATTGGCATTCAACCTAGGGGTATTACAACCTTTAGGGATCCTTCCTTAGTTTCCTGTTACTTTAGGAGGGAAAAATGTCTATATCAATGTGATGGTATTCCACAACCCCTTGGATTTTAATTTTCTCCTCAGGTGAGACTATGTTTATGCTATAAAGGATCTTGTGTCCACGGTCTTCTAAATGATGTGCTTCCCTCATAATGGAAACATAGAGACCATAGACCAATTTTCATTCCTTGTCCCTCATACAACAATCAACCATATGACTTCCCTAAATGGTCCTTACATGCCAGTGACATCCATCCCTCCATAGGTCAATTATGTGGCAACATGTCCCATGCATTCAAATTTGAATGAGAATGAATTTCTCCTTTATTCTGATTTAGGTCTAGTAGTTGACATCGTGATATATTTGATAGTTCTATTAGAGCCTAATATCCCTACCCCTACCTCCACCCTCGACATGTATTCCTTCAAGAGTTTAGTTTTTCCATCTAGTGAAGATATCTTAGAAGTCATGATTGAGGTTTGTCCCTTGACATGTATTCCTTCTAGTGAATTTTCGTCTTCGAAGACATGATCAAGTAGATCTCTCTGAGCATAGTTTATTTTTTTATTTCAATATCATTAAAAAATGAAACTAAGTTCAAGTAGAGTTCCCATTTCTGTGTCAATCTCGTTAAAAAATGAAACAGAGAGCCCCAAGCATAGTTTTTCTAATTCCAATATTGTGTTAAAATGAAACCTACCTTGCGAGCATAGTTTTCTTCTCTGTGACAAGCTCGTTAAAAAATGAAATAGAGGTCTAGGAATGATACCCAAAGGTCATGAGAAAAGTTCTTATCATATGTCAAGCTTGTTAAAAAATGAAACAACCACCTCTCCCGTTGATTCAAGTCTTATTTTGTATCTAGTAAATATTGAGTCGAGTATTTTTCCAGATCTTGTAAATGTTTAGTCGGGTCTTTCACTAGATCCCGTAACTTAACCTTCATTTCATCCACATGTGTCAATAGATTCTCTTTATTCCTCTGGTGAACATTTTCCTATTAGTAACCATGAGTCTATTGGGTATAAACATTCTTGTTAGGAGAAGAGTTAGTGGATGAAGCAGATATGGGGGAAGGGGAAGATCTAGAGCCTCTAGACATCATGTTGGAGCAAAGAAACTATCTTCCATCACACAACAAGGGGGAAATTACCAAATATCCATGGGTTCCATTTGAAATCTTTGAACATTATGTTGGTAAGTTCTGAGCATAGTCTTTGTTCTTTCTATTACTCATTGATACATGAGAATAGGTTATCGAGTACACTTTTATCTTTTTTTTGGACTCGTAAAATATATAAGAAAAAAGAACTCTTTGGAGTCTCCTTTAAGCTCTTTTTAGACTCCCTAAACATGAAAATATTTTCGAGTGAGATTTTATCCTTTCACACTCGTTAAAACATTTGAAAGGGTTTCTTTCGAGTGGTAGTTTATCTCTTTTTTGGCCTTGCGAGATTAATTACCAAAAAAGGACTACTCTTATCAAGCATGATTAGAAGAGTTCTCCCATATATGTTTTTACACTTTTTTCAGGCTTGGGAGACCAAATTTACGAAAAAGTCATCAATGGAGTCTTATTTAAGTTCTTTTTAGACTCTCTAAATGTGAAAAACCACCAAGTTTACCTTCCTTGAGCTCATAAAATTATGCATCGAAGGACCTCTGTGAGTCCAATATCTAGGACCCATATAGGTCCAAACCCCTCCTTCCCCAGGTTCATTAAACATATAGAAAGGGAATCATCAAAAGGATGAGATATACTAAGCATATGTTATCCTCCTCAATCACGTTAAAAAAGAAAGAGGTACTCATCTATCTAGATGGGGAAAAAATTGAAGGAGGTGGGTCAAGTGTTTTGGAATCCTTTATGGAAACTATTGTTGTCTCCCTTGAAAATGGTACTTATTTTCATATCGTCTTATAGTTGGGTAATCTACGTTTTTCTGAGTCATACCAATTCCATGTGTCGTTATACTTTTTCATTCTAGTCAAAGAGTTCTCTTATTATTGTCACATTATGTTCTTGGTACTCGCTGAGTTAATGCTTCCAAGTCACTTGTCGAACCTCACAATGTTCAAGGGAAGTTTCACTTCAAACAACCATCTATAGTATTACCAATTTCCATTTCCCATGTCAGTCCATATTCATTTGATCCACCATCTCACATCACTTTCCTGTGTTAGTTTTGTGTTGGTGGTGGGGGATACATCAAGGCCATCCTTCGATAAGTATTTTCCTGTCGACTTCAACACATTATATGGTAATTATACTTAGAAACCATTTAGTACCTTAGGACCTACATGCCTCAAAGGCATGTGTCCTCACTTTCAACAATAGGTTTACATCATTGACCTTTGATCGAGTGATTCCATGAATGTTCGAACTTAGCTCATTTATTCACATTCGTTGGAATGTACTAGGGTACCTTGGGAATAATTAACATCATTGGTGATTTCCTTCACACTTGTTAACAATATACCTCAATGACCATTAGTCAAGTGGTTTCTACAATTTTCAACATAAAATCATTTATTCAGATGGCTAGATTCATATAACATCAGGATCAGGACGAAGACCCTGGGTTGGGTGCTCACTCTATTATTTTATTTTCCCAGGCTATGATGGAGATCATTTGAGCATGTAAAATATTTCAGTACAATCATCATGTTTCCACTCTTACTGATATATATATTGTCACATAGATCCACATTGTATTGATATATGGCTATGTTTTGTCATCTCATATATCCATTGTGTATTTTTCGTGGTTGTGAGCAGTTCATGTCATTGATTTATGGATACACGTTGTATCTCTGGTGGTCAAATCCTTATTCAATATTCCCATGGATCCATAGTGTATTAGTCGATGGACATGCTTTGATTCATCTTGTATTACAAGCATATGTATGCCGTCCTTCCAGATGGAACATACTTGTATATTGACTGATGATTGTTTGTAGCTTCTGTCAGGTTCTCCTACTCCAACACCCTTGCATTGAATAATTTGTAAAGTGTTTCAGCCATAAATTTCTCTTATGACATCATACTTTAGGGCTCATCTGTTACACACCAAAATGTCCCACTTGAGTTTCACAACCTAAGTGTAGCAAGTGTTGTAAAGTGTTGCATTCATCTTACTGAGTGTCTCATGCACTTTGACAAAGTTTTGTATGCACCTTACTAAGTGTCGCGTGCACTTTACTAAGTGTCACAACACCTTGACACCATGAAAGAACATTTTTCACAATCCCTAGTCAATTTGGTGGAGAAATATATCATATGATGGTCAAAATACTATGTGCACATGAATTATTGATTATTATTCATAAAAAAGAAATTAATATAGTGTGAGAATCCACCTCACACTTAGTTTCCCAATATCAAGGAGAAGTTGAGAATCTCATGGATGTTTGAGATATTTTATCAAACCAAAATCCTAATTTGGTGGATCCTGAGAGATATTTCCTCCTTAAAATCCTTGAGAGATATTTTCTCCCTAAAATCCTTGAGAGATATTTCCTCCCTAAAAATATTGGAGATCTCAATTTATTGGATCTAGTGAGTGATCTTCTACATGGTGGCTAAGCCTCCAAATACTATATAATGAGGGATTTCCATGGTGAATAAGAGGAATATAATGTGTATCAAACCTTTTATTCTGGAGGAAGAATCAACATTTTGATGGAAATATTCATTCAATGGATGGAAGAGGAGATCTTGGAGAAGTGATTGCATCGTCAATCATGCTTTGTAAGTGCCTTATTTGTCTTTCCAATTAATAATCAACTTGGGATATTCCCTTCAAGTTCATGTTTTCTACTTTGCTTGTCAATTGTCGTTTCGGTATTCATAGATAGATCTACTCTATATAATAATATACAGTAGAAGGAAGAGTTATGTTTCTAGTTTTTATAGGAATTCAACATTGAGGATCTTGGATATCAAGCATCGGGATTGGAGTAGCGAGGAATAACATCAAAACAAGGTATGCCACATCAATATTATACTCTCCTATTTGATTGACTCATTTAGATCTATAGGGAAAGTAGTAACTACTTGTTCTCTTCTGTATGTGGACCAAATATAAGAGTCTTGGTCTAAAGGGGAGCTTAGCCTGTCTGCAGGGTAAGATTTCTCACAATAGTCCCCTATGCAATTGTTGTTGGTATTCTAATGTATGTGATGATCTCCACTCGACTAGAAATTTCCCATGTAGTGGTATTATTGATCAGATACATGTCAAAACATGGAAAGGATCACTGGACAATTTTCAAGACATTATTCAAGTATTTGTGTGGAAAACAAGACTATGTTATATGCTACAAAGGGAAACCTAGAGATGACAATGTAGTATATGTAGATGGATTTGTTGACTTGACTGGGATATAGATCTAGATCAACAAAGGTCGACTAATGGATATGTGTTCAATATGATCAATGGAGCAATCATATAGATGAGAAAGCAATAGGTGGTCATATCCTTGTCAACAAGAGAAGTTGAATACATGGCATCCACTCATGGAAGAAAAGAAACAATATTGTTGCAATGACTATGTTTAGGGATCGGGTTTGAGTATAGAGCTATGAAGATAAGTTGTGATAGTCAAAGAAAAATATTTATGGAAAATAACCCATATTATAATTCAAAGACTAAGTATATTGATGTACAATACCATTTCGTAAGAGACATGGTTGAAAGCAACAAGGTGCTACTAGATAAAGTAGACACATTGTAAAACACAACAGACTCTTTGACCAAGTCTATGAGTGTTGTGAAATTATCTTGGTATAGAGAGGCAATGGGAACTTGTTGGATGCATGCCCATTCTGGGGAAAAGGCTATTTTTGGGGAGAGAAACATGAAGGGAAGAAAGGACAGCTGGAAGGAAAAGAAGCATGCACGAGGGAAGAATGTGAAGCATGCATGCAAGGGAGAACTAATCACATTAGGGTTAGGGTTTTGAATATATTGTAATGGATGATGATCCAAGAAGAGATATAAGTAGTACTTAGGGTGTCTAGTGGAGGAACCAAATATGACCTAAGGGGGTACCTGAGTTAGATAGATATAGAAAGACCTAGGAGGTAGAGAGAGTCTGAAAGTTGTAAGGTTAGTAAGAACTGCAAAATTTTGTATTTGGTGAGCTAGAGAAGGATTAAGAAACTCGATCTCGAGGGTTATATTGCAGGATGAGGATCTTGGTGCGATCTAGTCATCCTCACAGGGATCAGGAGGCCGATTGAGATTGTAAGATCCAAGACTGTAAACACACATGGTGCGACATATTTCTGAGACACAATAAAGAGATTGAGAGCTAGATATTTGTGGATGTATCCCAGGAGGGATGAACTATGATAAAGATTGTCTTATTTGATTGAGTGTATGCATATCCATTTTTTTTAAGAATTAAATTCTAGATTAATGAATGGAGTTAGTTAAATATGATAATCCACATACATGAATAATAATGACTATTTGAACCAAGAGGTTAGACTAAATAAATAACGATAACAAGGTACAACCATAGATCTCCACTCATTCCAAGGATGCAAGCACCTGAGTATTTCATCCACCCATAGAGATATCTTGGGTGAGACTGCATAGTACACCCTGTGTGTTGCGTTTCCTTCTTGTTTACCAGGGGGACCGATATTTTTAGATGGATTTTGTTGGGAGCTTGTTACATATGAACCTGGTTCAACCTATGACAGTAAGGTAAGATCAGAGTAGATAATTGTTAAAGTAGAATAGAAACCAACATAATTGTTACCCTGTGTTTGTGAATGAAATTTTAGGAAACTCTATGTTGAGTAAAGAATATAAAAAAGTGGGATAATGTTGGCTTGTTATGTTCTTTGCAATGAAAGTCTAGTCAATGTGGATTGAATGGAAGTGAAATTTGAAGGTCGAAGTGTTCAAATAGGTAAAGTATAAGTCAAAGTAATCAAAGAAAATTTGAAGAGTTTAAATGAAAATAGCTTGATAGGTAGTTATATGGAAACTGATTGAAGACTGGATGAAGGTCAACTAGTAATCCGACTGGATGTCGACTATAACAAAATCTTGATATTCACAGGATTTGTAGCCAATGATCTGGATAGATCTGTAAACCTTTTTTTGGCATCTTTCTTTAGGATTTTTCCTACTATAATACCTATAAATAAGGCATGTTGTAATATTGTATATAGTTTTTGATGTTGTAATAATATTGAATCTAATATTTAGCAGTAGGTTGCTAGTCATGTAATTGTAAGCCAAATTGGCTATAGGTTGTTCCTTGTATGATGTCGATTGTGTCTTAGGTGTATAAAATGGTTAGGCATGTAACATTGTATTATGAATGAATACGAAAACAAGAGAGAAATATGCTTAACGAATGTCATTTTTACTGTTTGGGTTTCTAGGGTGAAATATTTGTGTATGGTGTGTTTTCTTTGGTATTTTTTTCTAGCTTAAATATGTTTTCCTTTCTTTTGTTAGGTTTAACATGGAAGAACAATTTCCTAACATAACGGAGGGAATTTATATTATGAAATAACACACTAACCAAATCTACTTGAAGAAGAAGTTGTATAGTCTATGCATGAAAGAAGGTACAAAAATCATCGATCATCTAAATATTTTCAATACATTGATTTTTCAACTAACTAGTATGGATGTAAAATACGATGATGAGGACAAGGAAACCATGTTATTGTGTTAATTTACTAAATATTAGGATCACCTATTAAAATCTATGAGGTTTTGGAAAAACGATTCCATTGATTATGATATTGTTGTGGGAACTCTATTAACTGAGGAGGTGCAAAGAAAATCTAGTTTATAAATCTCAACATTGGAAGCAATGGTGGTTAGAGGTAGGTCAATAGAAATGGGGAGGATTCAAGTGGAACATATAGGGAAAATTCAAAGGGAATAAAGGGTAAAGGAATATGTTGGTACTAGAACAAATCAATTCATATCAATAAAGATTTTTGGAAAAGGAAAGAATCCAAGGATGACTCCAAAAAGGAAGAAAATCAAATTGAATCAAGTTCAGGTATGGTTGATTATTTTTTATCTATTTGTAGTTTCTCACAATATCAATAAGAATGATTGTTATATTATGGTGGTTCCCATAAAATGTTTTCACATGGAAGTTGGTTTTCATCTTACTAATATATATATGATGATGTTATTTTTATGGGAGATGATATTTTTTGTAAAACTGTTGGGATTGGGAGCATTAGGATTAAGATATCCAATGGTATTGTAAGAACATTAACTGATATTATCTATGTACCAGAACTTAAAAAGAAATTGATTTTTTTGGGAGTTTTGGGTTCTAGTGGGTATAAATATACAAATGAAGGTGAAGCATTGAAATTGTCCAAGGGTATTTTGGTGGTAATGAATGCAACAAAGATGGGAAATATCTACTAGCTAGAAGGGAGTACTAAAATAACTGAAGAAACAATGGTATCTAAATAATAAAGTGCATATAATTGTTTATGGAATCAATGAAAGAGCCATATGATCAAGAAAGGAGTGCATGTATTGGTAGACCATAAGTTATTTCTAGACTTACAATCTTTGAATATCAACAAGTTTTATATTTTTGTTGATTATGGTGATGGCGTTAAGTAATGTAGATTGTGGGATCCTACTTCCCACAAAATCATCATTAGTAGAGATATGTACATGGAATAGCTAGAATGTTTTCAGGGACACAAAGAGATATTGTTTTACAAACTCAAGGAGTCATATTATGGCCTAAAGGTACCCAAGAAATGGTACAAGATGTTTTATTCTTTCATGGAGAACAAAAATTTCTTAATAAGTGAGCATAACCATCGTGTTTACTTTAAAAGTTTGGAAAATGTTACATTCATTATCTTTGTGTTATATGTTTATAATGTGCATGTTGCAAGCCAAAGCATGGTTGAGATAAGTTGGTTAAAGGATTAGTTGACCAAGATGTTCCAGACAAATAATATAGGAGAAACACAACAAATATCAGGCATAGAAGTAAACAAATATGGGAATAATGGTAAGTTGTGGTTATCACAAAAAGATTATATGAAGAAGATATTGATGAGTTTCAGTATGAACATTGTGAAACTAGTAGATATCACTTTAGCTTTCCATTGTAATATTTATTCAAGCTTATGTCCTAGTAGTAAGGAATAAAAGTATTGTATATCTCGTATACTATATGTCAGTGCAGTAGGAAATCTAATATTTGCAACTGAATGTTACAGAATAGATATTCCACATGCATTTGGTGTTATTGGTGGACACATGGAAAATGAAAGGAAAGATTATTGGGAAAGGGTGTTTTGGTATATTATAGGCACAATTATCACCTACAGTGGTTGTTTTGTTTTAGTCTGTGGTTATATTGATTCATATATAGTAGGAAATTTGGACAAGAGGATATCTATCTTAAGTTATGTCTCACATGAATGCAAGTATCTATTGGGTAATTTTTGACAAGTAGATGATATGGTTTCTCATGGTAGTAAAAGTGTTGTGCATTTGACTAATAGTCCAATTTATCAAAATGGGAGAAGAAATCATTTTGTAAGACATGTTACTAATGGAGGAGGAGTGGTACATACATGAGCAAATTGTGTAGACATGTTCACGAAACTAGTACTAATAGAGAAGATATAGTGATCTTTGGATTCTCTTATCTTGTAGAAAAGGTGATGAGTGAACTTGGGCAAGGTAATTAGGTAAATTATTGTCAAGGTGGATATTGTTGAATAGATGATGACCGTCGGTGGATTTATGCAACATTTGAGCCATATCACAACTAATTAAACCAATAATTTGATATAGAGGATAGAAAACAAATTTAGTCAGTGGAAGTTGTTGAAATGGGCACTTGACACTGAGAGGGGGGGTGAATCAGTGTCACAAAACTTTGGACAATTTTCCACTTTTCATAAGTTAATTAAACAACATATATTTATTTCATTTTCTCAACCAATATATAAAAGAATAAATATTTTATTTATTTAGTTAACTTGAATGAATACATACGATCAATATTTGAATATATTCATCTTCAATAAACTATCAGAGACCCAAATCTTTGTTACAAGACCCATCTTGTAGTTCTCATATCCAACTGAGAAATGAGGAATCCAACCCTCATAACAAGTCCCAACTTTTTGATATCATATCCAATTGAGATGTGAGGAATCCAATCCTCATACAAGACACAACTTGTAAATAGGCACCAACCTGATAGAATGAACCTTCATTCAATCCATTATATATAAATATATATACTTCAAAAAATTCAACTACACTCCTTCTCACCAATCTTTCTTGTTTATATATTCTTCCAAATGGTGTGAATTTGAATCATTGTATATTTTGGTATTTGAACCATTGTACCTTTTCATTTAAATGATAATATTAATCTTTAAATAATGTTATTTTCCCTTTTATTGTAACGACCCTTGATTACTAATTATAATTAATTTAATAATGTAATCCTAAAAGATTAGCTAAACTATATTTATTTATTAAAATAACATTAACTAATTATTTGTTATTAATTGGTTATTCTTGATTATGATTAATTTAAGTATTAATTAACTCATTAATCAATATGGTAAATAAATAAAGGTGGATAATAAAATATATTATTAATTTAAGTTACGTTCCTGAAAATGGAAACATATTAATTAATGGATAAGATATTAATGAAGGGGAGGGGGATAAGGCATTGAAGAATGGGATAATAAATTAATAAGGTAATAAATGTAAGGATAAGGGAGTAAATGAAGGGATGTCGGTGAAGGAGGGATAAGGGGNGGGGGGGGGAGGAGTTGGAGGAGGATTATTCTACGAGGAGTTGGGAATGAATTTTGGAGCGGGGAATTGGCAGAGTGAAATTTGGAGTGGAATTGACACAGTGCACCAGGGGTTTGCTGGGGGTTTTGGGCACGGAGGGCTAGGATATCCATTGATATCCTAGGGATAGGAGCTAACTAGTCGGCAGGGAGGACAGTTTTGGGTAGTGTTCTAAAGAAGCGGGAAGGAAGCAAGCAACGAGAAAATAATAGCATCAGGTTCAGGTAAGAATTATGCATTGTTTTGAATTAATTTGTTATTAAATTTTATTATATGGATGAAATTGCATACGAATGAGTTAAATTAGTAAAATTTCTTGAATTTTACTACTAAGTAGGTTGTTTAAATTATTCGGTCACTACATTTATCCTTTATTCATAATGCTCATGAATTAACTCTCTTTTAATCATGATTGTGTGTTGGTTCTTTTGTCTTCATGAGTTGATCACAGACATGAATCAACTCATCATATCATACTCATGCTTCTTCTATGTTCTCAGTTCACCAATAGATCATATTTGATCTTTTATCGATTCTGTGTATTGTTATAGTTCTAACTCTCTGTCGAATTAAAGTTGTATGAGGAGCTTACTTCAAACCATTTACATATGACCATATGCACAAAACCATGGGCTTGTTGATTAAGCATTGCCTCTTATTTTACCCTTATCTATTTATTTCATATGACCGTAGATGGTGACCAGGCGCTAGGATAAATAAGTTCTTGATCACTTTTCAAGATCGACAGTCACGTTTTAATCACACGATGATATGGATGACTGTCGTTACTTTGAGACTTCATACTTCACGACTTCCATCCTTTGTAATCTTTCAAATCTCCCAAATAAAATTTTTCCATAGTAGATCAAACAATCAATATTTTATTTTGACGATGAACAGTTCTCATTCATTTAAAAAATTCAAGACTTTGGGCATTTGCTGGTGGTGAAACTCCTAAAGTACAAAATCTCAGAGTGATGTAACTTGATGACATCACATGTTGACATCGAACTGACTGAGTGGAAACCACGTGTCACTTAGATTCATGACTTATGCATACCTGAAATGCCAACTCCACTTTGACACTTGTCATCATCTGATTATGCCACGTCTCCTTGCTAACGTAGTCTTGCTAACGTGGATCTCCTCATGTGACACATATTTTTCTCTTGGATATAACGGTTCTCCTAACTCTCATAAAGGATTAAATCAATCCAAGGACTATCGGGAATTCAGGTATTCGAGATATCGAGACTTTTTCCTTGCTTATCCTATCCTTCTACTTTCCTTGATCCAATGATCAGGATATTTCTCGAAGTGTTCCTTAGATCAGACGACTTGCGTCCACTTCAAGACACTTTGTGGCTTACTCTTTCCTTCTACTAATATTGATCCAATGGTCAGAATACTTCCTGAAGTGTTCCTCAGATCATATGACTCATTTCCAATTCAGGACTTCGGCCTTCGGGTAATTTTATATGTTCTCAACCCATTTTCGCCAAACTGGTTAGTGCTGAAGTTGACTACTATTATTATCCAATGACCATCATGTATTGTCTAGATCCAATTGTCCTCATTCACTTCGGGACTTCAGGGATCTGACCTTCATCTTTTCTTATCCTCTCCTTCCACTTTACTTTATCCAATAGTCAATATATTATCCAAATTTTTCCTCAGATCAAATGACTCATGTCCACTTCAGGACTGTAGTAGCCATAAAAATACAAAATTAAATTCTAATTTAGCATATAATTCTTTCTCATACAAAAATACTTCAATCACCAACATATGAGCATATGATATTCGACAAAAATTAAAATTTTATCCACAACATAAGAATTACTTAACAGAATAAATATATTACCTCTCCCTGATGCTAATTCCCCCATCGATCTGGTTGTTCATTGTTGAAACTGTGTCAAACACTAGCCAAAACCGTGTTTCCACCCTTCCAACTAGGAAAACTTCCTATCTCCAGGATACCATATGGATATCTTGGCCCTCATGCCCAAAACCTCCAGCAAACCGGTGCCCCCTGTACTGATCCTTTGCCTGACTTCCCAACTCAAACTCTCTCTCCAAAAAATCCCCCAAATCCAAGAGAGCCCTCCTACAAAAATCCCAGTCAAATGATAATCCCCCTCCTTCTGTAAACCCTCCTCCACTCATATCCCCCCTTCACCACCCTTTTCCTCATTTATTTCTTTACCTGCACATTTATTACCTTATCCTCATAGTTAATGCCCCTTACCCAATTATTAATGTTCCTTATCCGTTTATTAATACTTCTTATCCCCTAGCATACATAGATCATTTAAATAAACAATATAATTTATTAACCCTCTTAATTTAATACGCATGTCAATGAATGTAACAGATAATTAATTAATCAAATTAAAGCAATTAATTAATTAATATATATTTAATTAGTATCATTATACCAATCTTTGTTTAATTAATAACATGTTAGAAAAATTAATTACCTAATAAATTTTTACTAGGGTTGTTACATACACCCACCCTTCAAGAAACTTCGTCCCGAAGTTAAGGTGTCTTATGGTACAAAGGAAAAGAAACCTGGTTCACATATTAATAACAATTAACCGACATTATCAGTAAGAAAGTCAAGAAAACTCATACATAATAGTGTATATTTTCAAGAAATGCATGTGTAGCTAGTACATACAAGTCTCGTGCATGTAGTAATAATCAAAACTATCATCCTTTAGTAATTTATGTATGCATTCAATCCAGTCAGAAAGACTTGTCTTTTATAAAAGACAACAAACCAATCAATTGTTTGAGAAATCCTTTAATTACTATTATCCAGTTCAACAATTTTTATTTAGACAACTATGGTTTAGTTACGTAATTATGAATATTCATATATACACATTTCTTTTCTTTTTTTTTTTTGAAGGGAAAACATTAAATTCCACCATAGGATAGATCTGCATACCTTCTCAACTATTACTACTCATCCTTCCTCCCTAACCTACTTCCATATCCATTCCTATCCTTCCTCTGCTAGACTATCTTGGAGCGTCAACTATATTGACCTAACTCCAAATAGAAGCTGTAAGTGGAAGTGTCACTATCTCGACCAAACTTCCCTAGCTGGAATCTGACAATCATCATCCCACATCTTGGGGAGCGTGAGCTAACACCGTCCTCCCATGACTTCAGGTTTTGGAGGATACACGGTGGGAAATGCCTCCACCCCTCCTAATCATAACTAGGGTCCACACCCTACAATGGAATATACAGTGGCACTATGTTGCTGGGGGTTTTGTCATTGTTTATTCGGTTTTGGGAAGTGTCATCACCTGAAATCATGCATTGGTCCACATATCATAGCAATGCATCCAAACCAATATAAATTCCACATACAATATTCATACCATAATGTTTCCCAATTAGTGGTCCTGATATCCACTTTCATCATCATTATCCCTTGGCTATTTCATAGCCCATAGCTTGCAGATTAGTCTGTAACACAAACTCATACATTTCTATGAATTATCATCATGTAATTGCATACTATCATCATTTCAATTTGGTATCCCTATACCGATAAATTAACATCAAACTTTTCCAGTTAGAAATAGATCTCATAATATCCCATAATTCAATTTCGACACCCATTCATAAGATTATCATTTACCCAAAATAGATTGCACCATATCCAACATCATCCTAATAGAATTTAAACATTCATTAAATTCACATTCTCACAATATGTCACATCATATACAACATCATCAATAACATTTAAGCATTCGTAAAATTTACATTCACATAATAGATCGTATTACATACATCATCATCAATAACATTTAATCATTCATAAAAGTTCATACATTTAAAGTTTAGGTGTATCACTTAATTGTTTCATTGTGACTAGAAAATAAAGTATACAGGCCTCAGGTAATCCTGGCTATCTAAGTCAAAAGGTGGTGTTACATACACCCAACCTTCGAGAAACATGTTCTTGATGTGGTCAAGAAAAGTCAGGGATAGTCTCGCCATAGTGTCTCGGCGTCTTCCCAAGTAGCAGATCCTGGACTATACTTGTCCCACTGGACCTTAACTTGCTCTACCAGACATTTTCTGAGCTATCGGACTCTACATTCCAATATGCGTAACGGTTCTACCGTGAGGGTTCCCACGTCCGATACTTGCAATTCCTTCCAATTTAGTTTATGTGATTCATCAGCAACATAATGACGTAAAACAGATACATGAAATACATTATGAGTTTTATGCAAGTGGGG
>ML818734.1:20071-30311 GCA_009831015.1 Picea engelmannii | reverse complement strand
TACTATTATCCAGTTCAACAATTTTTATTTAGACAACTATGGTTTAGTTACGTAATTATGAATATTCATATATACACATTTCTTTTTTTTTTTTTTTTTTTTAAGGGAAAACATTAAATTCCACCACAGGATAGATCTGCATACCTTCTCAACTATTACTACTCATCCTTCCTCCCTAACCTACTTCCATATCCATTCCTATCCTTCCTCTGCTAGACTATCTTGGAGCGTCAACTATATTGACCTAACTCCAAATAGAAGTTGTAAGTGGAAGTGTCGCTATCTTGACCAAACTTCCCTAGATAGCATCTGACAATCATCATCCCACATCTTGGGGAGCGTGAGATAACACCGTCCTCCCATGACTTCGGGTTTTGGAGGATACATGGTGGGAAATGCCTCCACCCCTCCTAATCATAACTAGGGTCCACACCCTGCAATGGAATATACAGTGGCACTATGTTGCTGGGGGTTTTGTCATTGTTTATTCGATTTTGGGAAGTGTCATCACCTGAAATCATGCATTGGTCCACATATCATAGAAATGCATCCAAACCAATATAAATTCCACATACAATATTCATACCATAATGTTTCCCAATTAGTGGTCCTGATATCCACTTTCATCATCATTATCCCTTGGCTATTTCATAGCCCATAGTGTGCAGATTAGTCTGTAACACAAACTCATACATTTCTATGAATTATCATCATGTAATTGCATACTATCATCATTTCAATTTGGTATCCCTATACCGATAAATTAACATCAAACTTTTCCAGTTAGAAATATATCTCATAATATCCCATAATTCAATTTCGACACCCATTCATAAGATTATCATTTACCCAAAATAGATTGCACCATATCCAACATCATCCTAATAGCATTTAAACATTCATTAAATTCACATTCTCACAATATGTCGCATCATATACATCATCATCAATAACATTTAAGCATTCGTAAAATTTACATTCACATAATAGATCGTATTACATACATCATCATCAATAACATTTAATCATTCATAAAAGTTCATACATTTAAAGTTTAGGTCTATCACTTAATTGTTTCATTGTGACTAGAAAATAAAGTATACAGGCCTCAGCTAATCCTGGCTATCTAAGTCAAAAGGTGGTGTTACATACACCCAACCTTCGAGAAACATGTTCTCGAGGTGGTCAAGAAAAGTCAGAGATAGTCTCGCCATAGTGTCTCGGCGTCTTCCCAAGTAGCAGATCCTGGACTATACTTGTCCCACTGGACCTTAACTTGGTCTACCAGACAGTTCCTGAGCTGTCGGACTCTACAGTCCAATAAGCGTAACGGTTCTACCATGAGGGTTCCCACGTCCGATACTTGCAATTCCTTCCAATTTAGTTTATGTGATTCATCAACAACATAATGACGTAAAACAGATACATGAAATACATTATGAGTTTTATGCAAGTGGGGTGGCAGTACGAGACGATATGCAACGAGTCCAATTTTCTCTTGGATCCTGAATGGTCCTATAAATCGAGGTGACAACTTTGTCCCCTTCCCGAACCATATGGTACTCTTATTAGGCCTGATATGAATGAAAACATAATCTCCCACTTCATAACTTCAGTCGGTCCTGTGTGCATCTACATAGCTTTTCTGCCTATCCTGTGCTTCCTTTAGTCTCTACCTAATCTGAATCACCTGTTCCTCCATTTCTTGAATCAATTCTGGCCCAACTGTTATTCGGTCCTCTAGTCTATCCCAACTCAATGGCGTTCTGCATGGCCTCCCATACAAAGCTTTGTAGGGTGTCATTCTGATGGAGCTATGATAACTGTTATTGTACGAAAACTCTACCAAAGGTAGGTACTTCTCCCACTGGTTTTGATTATCCATTACATACATCCTAATCATTTCTTCCATGACTTGATTTAATCTCTCAGTTTGTCCATCTGTTTCAGGATGATAAGTTGTGCTTAAGTTCAATTGAGTCCCCAACGCTAACTGTAAACTTGTCCAAAACGTAGAAGTGAATCTGGAGTCCCTATCTAAAATAATATTCTTAGGTATCCTGTGCAAATGGATAACCTCTCTTACAAACACATGTGCCACATCAGTGACATCGTAAGTGTCTCTAACTGGAATAAAATGAGCACTCTTGGTTAACTTATCCACTATCACAAGAATGGAATTATGTCTATGAGATGTGAGCGACAACCCCACAACAAAATCCATAGAGATGACTTCCCACTTGGACATAGGAACATCATGTGGTTGTAGGAGGCCTGCTAGGTGATGGTGGTTGGCTTTCACTTATTGACATTCTAGGCACTTGGCGACGAAATGGACTACATCGTGCTTCATGCCTACCCAAAAGAAGAGTTTCCTTATATTTGTGTACATCTTCTTCACACCCAGATGCGCACAATAAAGTGCTTTATGGGCTTCCTTCAGTATGATGCTTCGAATATCCCCATTCTCAAGGATGTACATCCTTCCTCAATATCTTAACAGTCTGTCTATTTCCAGACTATATACTTCATACTTTGGATGTAACTTCCTCCCGCTCTGGAGGTTTGAAGTAACCTTTAAATACCAACTGTCTCGTTGGATTTGTGTCAACACGTGTTCCCTTAGATTGACCTTTAAGGTTATCAAGGAGAAGATACATGGTCTCCTACTCAAGGCATCTACGACCACATTTTCCTTTCCCTTGATGTATGAAATACCAAAATCATACTCACTCATAAAATCACTCCATCGCCTTTGAGTGGCATTCATATCTCTTTGAGTGAAGAGATGTTTTAAACTTTGATGGTCCGTTTTGAGCTCAAAGTTTCACCCCACAAGATAGTGCCTCCAAATTTTCAAAGCTAGCATTACAGCTGCCAACTCTAAATCATGAGTCGCATATAACTCTTCGTGTTTCTTCAACTTCCTTGACGCATAAGCTATCACTCCTCCATCCTGCATTAGCACGCCCCCCAACCCTTGCTTCGAGGCATCCATGAAGACTGTGAAGTCCTTTTCCATATCCGACACTCGTAGAATTAGCGCACTAGTTAGTAACCTCTTAAGTCTAATGAATGCACTATCACACTCTTCTGTCCATTCATACCTGACCCCCTTATGCTGCAAGGTGGTGATGGGTGTTTCTATTTTGGAGAATCCTTCTGTTGGTCACTATAATTGCTTATTTAACTAAACAATCAAGTGTTACATAAATTGTCAACCTAGGGAAGTCTGTTTATTTCAAAGGTAATCGCACACTATATATGCTCAATCTCAAAAGCAATCTAGAGTTGTAGTAAAAATACATTAATCACACCTTGCCTTGAACAAACTGAAGTTCTACTTTGAATTACAGAAAAGCAACCTACCTATTATAGAGTTCAAGTTTAAAGAAACAATTATCCAAAGAATCATGGATTACATTAAGAAATAACATCCTAGGAAGGAAATCTTTCAGGATACTGCAAAAGGAAAGACCAACTATTCTGTAACAGAGAACATGACACTATTCCCCAAGTAGGAATCTTCAACACCTATTTCCGATCATCACACTTTCATGAACTCATTACTAATCGAAATAATTGACACACACTGAAGGCTAACTATATCTTAACAGAGAACATGACCCTATTCCCCAAGTAGGAATCTTCAACACCTATTTCTGATCATCACACTTTCATGAACTCATTACTAATCGAAATAATTGACACACACTGAAGGCTAACTATCTCTTAATAGAGAATAAGACCTTATTCCCCAAGTAGAAATCTTCAGCACCTGTCCCTGATTATCATGATTTCATAAATTCACCAAACAGGATTGATAACTAGAATGATTAACAGTTACCCAAGCATGAATCATATGAAAACAATGTAACAATCAGTAAAGCATAGTTTCAGCAAAACAGAGTTTAGTAAAGTAGAGTTTCAGCAAAAGAGAGTTCAATAAAGTAGAGTTTCAGCAAAACAAAATCTAATCAAGGCATGAACAGAGATAACACTAACACACTACAAAGCTAATGGGTGAATCTTGTGAAGAAGGTGGGCCCTCCCTTCTCACAAGATTCCCCTGAAACAAAAGGAACTATAAATAAATGCTTAGAATAATCTTTTATTCATCTGTCAACTATATCATATTACAATGTCTGAAGTAAAACACGTCATTCTCTGTAAATCCTTTCTTAGCCAAAAATAAGGTCCTCTCTAATGATTATTTCATCTTATTTAAAGAGGAGAATCCCCTCTATACAATTGATCATCAAATTACATGTGCACATCTGAATCCTATTCTTAGTCAGATCTGATCTCTATACTAGAATAGAATATCCTGGTCTCCCGTAACATAATGCTATTACAATAGTTGGGTGTAGTCGTTACGGATGGTGTAACAACTTATTTATTTATCTTCTTGTTACTGTTGTTGTCTACTGCTTCAGCATCGCAAATTGCGGGTTGTTTCAGCAACGGGATTTGCTTTCTGACTGTTTCAGCAATGTGGTCTCAAGCAACAACAATGGTTAATTCTGGCTCAAGGTGCAACTATTGTGGTCAATGTAATAGCTTATTCTTTGTGTGAGTTGTTGTTTCAACATCATAGACCACGAAGAGTGTAACAACTTCTTCTGGGTGTGTGAATTGTTGTTTCAGCATCGTAAACTAGGGAGAATGTAACAACTTCTTTTGGGTGTGTGAATTGTTGTTTCAGCATCATAGACCATGGAGAGTGTAACAACTTCTTCTTTGTGTGAATTGTTGTTTCAGAATCATAGACCATAGACTGTTTCAGCCACTGGGTTTGCGGGTTGATTGTTTCAGCAACGGGCCTTCAAACAACAACGATACTCTGTAGTGAACTGTTTCAGCACTTATATGTTTCTGATCGATGGTCAAGTATGAGAGTAATGTAAAATTATATGCAAAACAAATTAAACATATAGAAAAGAGAAGAGACGTTATATACCTTTGGAGATATAGGGTAAGGTGATAATGTAAGTTTAAATGTGAGTGGAAAAATGATGTAATCGTAGCAAAAAGGTACATTGTAGGGTCCTAACATCCCCCCCAACTTAAAAGGTTGCATGTCCTCGGGAAACTTCAATCTGAATTAGAATCTAAATACTGACTCTGAGCGTGCAAGTTACTTAAGAAGTAGCTGTGGAAAGTGTTGTCTATTGGAGCTATGAATCCTTGAACACATTGTAGCCTTTGCCAAGCTATTGTTTCGGCCTTCTTGGGAAACTTATAATGGACTTGATATTTCTCTGTTGGCATCCATAGGATAGGAAAATGAAACTGATAACCTATCCAACTTTCAGCACATTGCTGAACACACTTGATGTAGCTAGGTACAATGGAGATTGTTGTCTCAAGATTAGTGGGGCTAAAGGGATTGTGTTCCTATCTTTTCCTAGTAGATTGTTTCCAAAACATGTTATTTTCTTGTAGGGCAGAAATCTCTATCGATTTAATGAACTGTTGACAATCCTGAAGCACTGTTGTCTGTAGTTGCCAAATGTGTTGAGTCATCCTTGGTTTCTTCAAAAACTGATAATACTCTGTAATAAAGGTGGCAGCATTTTGTGTTTCTGGCTGTATCGAGAGAAGGAGGTTATCCTCGTTATGCTTGGCAGCTAGGAAGTCATCCTGCCATATAATCTGATTGTTAAGGAAGGAGGTGAGTGCCTGAATCTGGATGTCACTGACAAGAGGGTTAAGGTTAAGATGTCGTTTCTTAGGGATGGCCTCATTATGAAAATATACCTCACAGAGGAGGTTTTGATCCATAGAAGAGGCTTCTGCAAAGGTTTTAACAAAATATGATGGATTTAACACTGCATGGGGTCTGCCTTCTTTGATTGATTTAATCTGAAACAATGTAAGTCATTCCATGAGGAACAGATAATAATTGCAAGATGGTTTCCTTGCAGCCAAAAACTTTTGTGCCAAGTCAAACATCAGGAGAAATTTTCCTTTTAGCTCTTTATTATGTTTCTTATGGGCACGAGATTCCTGGTGTGTTTGCTCCAAAGCTTCCCAGTTTGAATAAATATGGTTTAGCTAGAGTAGTTTGTGTTCCTGTAGGATTTTGTCTTGTGTAACAACAAACTCTTTTTTCCATTTGTCCATTATTGCCTAATCATCCCATGGTTGATTTTGTGTTTCAACATTGCAAGTGGTAGGCTGAGGTAGGGTCTGAGTGGCTTGTTCCACAAAGGTGTGGGTATTGATCTGGCTACGAGGGGCAGATTCATTAATAGACAATGTCTGTACAGCTTTATTAACAAAAATAGGGGCTTCAGATTTGACAATTGTTGTAGGCCAGGGTTTAGTTTTAATTTTGGAAGGTCCTGCTGGTTCTTGTGTAACAACAGGGTTTTCTTCTTTGACTGCAAAAGTCGTAGGTGCAGGGGAAGCTCCTGGAATTGGAATTTGAATTACTTTGTAGCCTACTTGATAATAGATTTCCCCACATTGACTTCACATATACTCTCTACATGGATTCTCTGTTGTATTTTCCTCTGTCATGGTGGCTATACGAGCTAGGGTGTATAATTTAAGTTCCTTCTTGTAGGATTCCTTTACCATGACTAGATCTTGCTTGTAGGCTTCCAGTTCAGACCTTAGGAACTCATTTTTTTGTAAGACAGAGGCCATTTTTGGTTTTGGAAGAGGGGTGACTCGTTCTTGTGTAACAGTCACAGCCGCACTAGCTAGTTCTTTTGGGTCAACTATAGGATCGACAGCTGATTCTTGTATTTCGGCTTCTTGATGTAGAGAAAGTAATGTTGCAACACCCTGGGCATCTTATTACTGTATCTCGGTAACAATATCAGCAACTAGTTCTTGTGTTTTAGCTATAGCTAGTTCTTGTGTGACAGTTATAGTTGGTTTTTGTGTTTCAGCTACTGAATGAGTAGCTGGTTCTTATGTTTCAGCTACTGAATGAGTAGCTGGTTCTTGTGTTTCAACTACTGAATGAGTAGTTGGTTCTTGTGTTTCAACTACTTGATGAGTAGTTGTTTCTTATGTTTTATCTACTTGATGAGTAGTTGGTTCTTGTGTTTCAGCTACTTGATTTGAAAAGGATGATGTCGCAACATACTGGGCCTCTGGTTCTTGTGTTTCAGTGCCCATGGGTGGAATAGGTAAAAATTATGGAACTTGGGAGGTTGGAGGTATACAGGGTTTTAGCCGGATGGGTTGGGGATTTAGGGTAGTGGTAGTAGTGGTTATTCTTGTTGAGGTCCTTGTTCATTTTCTTTGTAAAAAAGGCGGAAAGAAAGGAATTTTCTTTCGTTTGCGTGGGGGTTTTTGCTCAGTGATGGGACAAGGAGAGTTGTTTGGTTAAGAATCATCGCTAAGGATATGAATGGTAGGAGTGGATGATTCTGGTAAGATGTGGGGCGGGCTTGGTATGGTAGGAAGGTTAATTGGATTAATTGGGTCTGTAGGCGGACTGTTAGGTTCTTCCGAAGGGTCTGGAGGGTTTTGTGGTTGTTGTTCCTGAAGATTTTCAGGATATTCAACAACTTCTTGGGGGTCTATGGGTGGGTTGTTTAGGGGAGGGTTTTGTTGGGAAAAACCCTTTTGGATAAGTAGTTGAGTGAGATGGTGATGGGTGAGGGAAAGGGCGGGATTTTTAACCTTTTTACAGTAATGCGACATATTTTTAAGACATCCGAGCATATAATAAGCAATGTTCACCAATCTAGCATGTCGTAAATGAGACAACAGGACAAAATCATACTGGTAGACTACCTGGTATCGACCTTCACAGGTAAGGTAGTGCTTGTCAAATTTTGCAACTTTCGACCATGGAGGTGGCAACGAGATAAGTCGGACACCCCGGCCTTTAGGCTCAATTTGTTCCCCTGGCAAGAGGAAATCCTGGTGGGCATTAAGGATGATATGTTTGCGGCTGAACTAGCGAATGCCATTAGTAGGGAGACCCTAAACCTGTGTTATATCCTCCTCTGTAACTAGAATCCGAACCCCTTGAACAATGGAATGATCTTCCTGGAGATTTTGAGCAAATTGAAGAACCTGTTGTTGATCAAATCCCTAGAGCCTCTAAAAATAACCGAGCCATCCTGCCTGCAGAAAAATTTGATAGAATTTTGGATATAGTTCTAACAGGGCTATCATGGTGGGTTCGTACTATATAACAGGGCCTCCCATAGCTAACAACTCAGTAAAATGCACCGTCAGAGAGTCGAGTAACCGCTTATGTGCAGAGTAAGTTTTTCGGGTGAAGGCATGAAAATGGTGGTAAAAAAATGAAAGGATGGTAAAAAGAGAATGACGGTGGTCGGTTTGTGTGAAATTATGGTATAATATTTCAATATTTTCCCCCTCCCCTCAAGTACGGTTGAAATAATGATTTTACATGAGTGGTAATTATGAGTTGGGATCTTCTCATTAACTATAGTTCAATTTTATTTACATATAAAGTTTACATACCTCATCTTTACCTTTTGATTCGTCCTTCAAACAAAATATAGTGCCTGTCCATAATAGTTCTGCAGTAGCCATGGCAGAGACTTTTGATTTGTTAGAGAAATTGTATCAAGGATTTGTTTAGTGGAAGGACAAAATGTAGTATGAGAGCGAAAAAGATTATCAACAAAGAATGCTGAAAAGTTGGTGTTTCAACAACAGGGAAAGAATAGAGAAATGTTTGTTGAAGGGTGATATTTGCAGAATACTGCTGAGGCAGTGGTGTTTCAGCAGTGGCAACATGTTGCTGAGAAGTGGTGTTTCAGCGATAGAGAGAAGGGAGAAAAATTGTTGAACAATGGTGTTTCAACAATGGGGAAAAATGGCGAAAAGTTGCTGAACAATGGTGTTTCAGCAATGGGGAAAAAGGGAAAAAAGTTTTTGAACAATGGTTTTTCAGCAATGGAGAAAAATGTGAAAAATTGCAGAACAGTGGTGTTTCAGCAAAGGGAGAAATTGCTGAATAGTGGTGTTTCAGCAAAGGGAGAAATTGTTGAACACTGGTGTTTCAACAATGGGTAAAAAGAGTAAGTAATGTTTCACAAGATGAAGCTTGGCTCTTCTTGAAGTAAGATTGTACTTCCTTGGTAGGCCTTTTCTTTAATCGAGAATCTGCAAAAATCAATTGTAACATGCCATTTCTTGATAGGGATTATTAGTAGACTAAATCTAATCTAATCTAATACTAAAGAAATTAATCTCAAAAAGAATTAATTGCAATGAGGGGTAGGAGGCCCCTCTAAAACGAGGTAATGAGAGTCTTCCACACATGTGGCCTTAAAATTTTCTTTTGAAATAGGGCGCTGGTATAGATGGAGCCGATGACCATTTACAAGTAACGGTGTTTTAGAGTCATCGATTGTGAGGAGCCTTACTGTTCCATTGGGGAAAACAATGTCTACTTCGTAAGGTCCAAGCCATGTTGTACGTAGTTTCCCTTGAAATTATTTAAACCGAGAATCGTACAGTAGGGCCCAATTACCTTTTTGGAATTGCTTATGCTTGATAGTTTTGTCATGCCATTTTGATCTTTGCTATTGAATCATATTTGTCTGATGAATGACATCTAGTTTTTTTTCATCCAATTCATTAAGCTGCTACAACTTGTTTGTCTGTGAATCGGTCAAATGAAGGTTGACAGCTAAAGCAGTCCTTAAGGTTTTGATTTTAAATTCTACAGGAAAGATGACACTTTTTCCATAAACTAATTCATAGGGAGAGAATCATGTAGTATTTCTCTTGGTAGTTCTGTAGGCCCATAATGCTTCAGGGAGCCCGTGAGACCAATCCTTTATGTTTTCCTTCACTGTTTTTGTAAGAATGGCTTCTATTACTTTATTTATTATTTCGACTTGTCCATTGGCTTGGGGGTGGTATGTTGTAGTCATTCAATGTTGAATATGATATTTTTGAAGTGTGGCTTTAAAATCATGATAAGTGAAAGGAGGTCCCCCATCTGTAACTAATTCTCTTGGCACTCTAAATCTGATGAAGATGTCTTCAAATAGGAAATCTAAAACTGCTTCTTCAGTCGCTCTATGGAGTGATTTAGCTTCCACCCATTTGGTCATATAATATGTGTAGACTACTATATAAAAAAATTTATTAGATGGGGGGTTAATGGGTCCTACAAAGTCTAAGGCCCATCTTTCGAATGGTTCAAGTACTATCTGGGGGTTTAATGGCATTTCATCTCTATGATTAGGTTGGCCCATTCTTTTACAGCTATCACAGGACCAAACAT
>ML818733.1:133206-162879 GCA_009831015.1 Picea engelmannii | reverse complement strand
GCATTGCCTAAATTTCTGAGTTATTCATGGGTGATTGAATCCTGTTCATTGTGTTTATTTCCGCTGCATAGGAATGTGTATTTCTACTTATGGAAATTTCTTAATGTGGGTTTGATACATTTTAGAGTTCATGCAAAACAATTATCTATAGGTTTCTAAGTGTATGACAAAATTGTTAGCTTGCTGATTTTTGTCATTAAAATTAACAGAACGCTCATCTAGAAAACCTAGGAATTATGTCACAACAGGTAAGGTCATCGGCTGCTGCTACAATGCAGCTGGGGGGTACAAGAATGTCAAGTGGGACAAATGTTCATGATGTTCTCATGTACCTAATTACCATATATGACGATGAGGAAAGCTCATGGGTTTCGATCATAACCCCAGTACTAATCACGAAGGAGGGAGAACTAGGGTAAATATCTACTCTAACTCCCGAAGATTTGACGTCAATTCCACAAGAAGGTGACGACAAGGCCGGAAATATACTGGATTCTGAATTTATCAACCAATAGGGAATTCAACCTATGATGGACAACTCCAAGGAGGAGTTGGGCTCTAGTGAACAGGAAGAAGAAACACATCGATCAAAAATCAACATCTCAATAGACGATCCTCAAGTAAGTGCTATTCTTTTCCCCTCTCCCCATCTAAAGTGAAGACTCCACCAGCCGATGAACCCCAACAGGAGGCCGAGTCACCAGGACATACATAAGTTCCCCCTGCTAAAGAACTACAAGAGCCGGTCATATAACACATATATACGATAGGAAGCCTAGGAAACACTCTGACTTGGGGAGATCAACAGATTCATGAGAAAGTGGACGAGGTCTCTGATATACAAGTGATTTCTTATGATAGAAAGAGGAAATTTGTGATGAGAAGGACAACCAAGAAAAGGAGGCTCATTCTTGATAACACACTCCTCATCACCACAAAAGAAACACATCTCAACACAAAAAATGCTAAGACAATTGAGCTGATCTGGGAGGGAATTGCTATAACTGATGCAATGCTGGACTTAGTGAACATGGATGAAAAAGAATTAGCAACCACAAAGAAGGAGATGGATCATGTACACCATCTAGTGAAGTATTATCAAGATTCTATGCAGGCAGTAATATTCCCGAGGAGTGAGTTCAGAGAAACATATGCACAATTCACAAGTGAAATAAATCTCTTCACCACATGCATAGTTGATTTTCAATAGGATACTCTCATGGGGATAGAAACATGTAAATACGTGCAGAGATGGTATGAAAAGGCACATCAGGCCTTAGATCTTATTGACTATATCAATGCGGTACAGAAAGGTCGAGACTTGGAAGATCATGATATCCAAGTACTAATGGATAACAACATCTTCCAAATTAGGGAGGCAACTGAATATTGGGTGAGCATGGTCCAAAAACCTAAACAAAAGATACATGAAAGGTGGGGAGAGTGTGAGAAAATATGGGAGAAGATCAATCGGGACATGGAAAACATTGACTTTCCAGAGTTCGAACCACAAAAAAATTTCGCTGATTTGCATGACATAGTCAAATGACATGTAGAGCAAGACTCAGCATGGGAGGCAGAGATATCACAGATTTCAAGTATGAATCCAGGTCAAGTAAAGAAGTTCGTGGAACACCCAATCAAATTCCTCGCATTTCTACAATGCTTAAGTGTCAAGCTAATTAGGTATCGAGAACGAGCAATGGAGATAAAGGAAGTTTTCTCCACACCGATGGATCAACATAGGTTTCCCTATGCAAACACATGCGAAGACCTTTTCTTCAAGTGGGTGGAGTATGAGAGAAATCATCCACTACAGTAAAAAAATTGGATGATCTCAAGAGAACGAGGAGACAAAGTCTGCCACCTGTCATTTTTGTTTTACTTAACACAACTTTTAGCAACTATTTTTAGCTTTGTGATCCTTTATAAATAAGAGGATTGACCTCATGCAAAGGGTCGATGGTTTTTGGATGGAACTTTTTTTTTGAGAATTGTAAAAGAATTATTTCTGTGTGACTTTAATTAAGAAGTTCTGTTTAGAACTGAAGATAATTTTTTTTCATCTAAAGCGTCAACTTGATTGGATTGAGGAGGGATTGTTTCCGTCTTTGAGTTTGATAGTGCTACTGTATTGAGTAAGAGTTGTTGAATCTATTGTTAAGTTATCTTTTAATATTATAACGTTATAAAACTAGATAAGACTAAGGTGAAGGTTATTGTGAAACTTAATATGTCATGATCATAATGGCTACACACCCAAAATTTGTTCAAGTAATTGACATAATCGTAGTAGACATCCCAGAGGCCTATGGACGATTACTTAGCCGAGATTGGTCCGATAAATTAAATGGATACTTTAGTACAGTCTGGGCTCACCTATGGTTTCCATTAAAAGGACATACAAACATGATTAGAATAAATAGGGAAAGATATCTCAAACACACTATTACCGATTTATAAGCTTTCAACGAACCCTCATTGACAGATTTCCCGGTGTTAGGAAACTACTCCTGCGATTCTGATTTTGACAATTTCTCCTCTCTCTTGTCTGATGTACCTCTCAGTCAAAACTGTGAAATGAATTTTCAAGTAAATCTACTGGCAGCCACAAAAGAAATCATCTTGTATCAATATCCTCCATCGGGAGTAAGAAACAAGGAAGATTAAGGTGAGAAAATAACTAGGCATGAAGAAGTTACTAAATTTTTCTCACAAGTTTGGACGCTGTATTTTGATGGGTCTAAATCGCAAGAAGGGTTGGGAGCAATATGTATTCTCATTGATCCAAAGGGGAATCATAAGTTCTTATCCTTCATATTAGAATTTGAATGCACCAATAACACTACTGAATATGAAGCTCTTGTTGAGCGATTGAAGAAAGTCATAGACTTAAACATTAAAGAATTGATAGTTTTGGAGACTCTGAAATTATTGTTAGGAAAGTGAATAATATTGTCCATTGCGATTCACCTCACTTGAGAAATTTCCAGCAAGAGGTACACAGACTAATAATTTTTTTTGAGGCCTTTAACATTACTGCTATTCCCAAGACAAATAATACTCTTGTTGATTCCATAGCCACCACAGGCTCGAGATTATCTCTAGAATATTACGAAGCCTCTAGGTTCACAGTGGAACTACTCTACAAGTCGTCGGTGCCTAACAACATTTCTAAATGGAAAGTATTTGAAGGAGATGAACATATTGTAGATTTCCTGACTAACCAGGAGAATTTTAAGGATTTGGCCATTGATGACGAAATATTCCAGGAACTACTCACATAATCAAATCTCCACGAATAGAAGAAGGGAACATATCAATCTGATAAAAAGCCAAGGTTTCACATGATACCGAAAGGGGTGGCCAATTTGGAGAACCTTTTCGACCTAAGGGAAATATTTAGAGGGTCAAAGAATGAAAAAAAAAGGAGCTCATGTTCTATATACGAGACTTTAAACCTAGGAACCCCTGAAAACCACAAGAATGTAAATATAGGTAAAACAATGTCCAAAGAAGACAAGAAATCTGATCTCAAACTTTTTAAAGAATATCAATATGTCTTTGTGTGGTCCTACAAAGAATTAAAAACTTATGAAACTCGCATTATCCAACACACAATCCCATTAAAATATAGAGTAAAATCCTTCCAAAAAAAACTTAGGAAGTATCACCCATCTATGGAACCTTTGATGTATCAAGAGTTGAAGAAATTGTTAGATGCCAAGATTATTTTTTAGGATAGACACTCTGCCTGGGTAGCCAATTTGGTGTCTGTTAGAAAAAAATATGGGGATATCTGCCTGTGTGTGGATTTCAAAAACCTTAACAAAGCATAAAAAAAAGATAACTACCCAGTCCTACCCATGGAACAACTCCTACAAATAATATCTAGCTCTGAATTTTTTTCCCTCCTAGACAGTTTCTCGAGGTATAACCAGGTCTTGGTTTCAGAAGATGATCGATGAAAAAATACCTTCCGAACCAAGTGGGGAACCTTTTCTTATAAACACATGCCCTTTGGGTTGATTAACATAGAAGAAACCTTCCAGAGGGCCATGGATGTAGATTTTCTGGGATTTATTAACAAGTGTGTGGTAGTCTATTTAGATGACATAATAGTATACTAAAAAAACAAGGAAGACCACGTTCAACATTTGACTCATATTTTTGAAAGGTGTAGGAAATATGGAATATCTTTGAACCCCAAGAAAACCATCTTTGGTGTAGAGGAAGGAAAATTATAAGGTCACATAATATGTCAAGGAGGAATTAGCATTGACCCTGAGTGGATAAAAGCAATAGGTCAACTTCCTTTACCTCACAATAAAAAGGCCATGCAATATTTTTTCAGGAAGATCAATTTTGTGAGAAATTTTACTCCTAACTTCACTGAAACTGTTAAACCTTTACAAAAATTTATTCGCAAGGATGCAGATTTTAAATGGGATGAAGAAAGGAGAGGATATTTTAATGACATCGACACTGCAATATCCCAAGCACTAGTACTGCGAGGCCTGACTTTAGCAATAATTTTTTCCTTTATACCTTTGCTTCTGACCAATCCTTGGCTATAGTGCTTACACAAAAGTATGGTGAAAAAAATGAGGCACCAATATCCTTTATGAGAACCAATATTCAAGGAGTTGAACTAAAATACCCTTCTATAGACAAACATGCTTATGCAGTATATAAAGCAGTCAAGAATTTCAGATCCTATATCCTAAAGAATCACACCAAAGTCATAGTCCCTCACCCCGCAGTCAGATCTTTATTCACCCAACATGAAATGGGAGAAATGAGGGGAAATTGGATGGCAGTCATTCATTAATTTGATCTAGACATAAAACTTGGCAAAATAGTCAAAGGAAAAGGATTATGTAAAATAGTTGCTGAGGCCCAAGATCTGATTAATGTAGAAGACCTTGGTTGGGAAAATGAGCTATCATTATGGTACGATGAAGCCCTATACATACCTCCTAGGCGAGAATCCTGGTATGGAAACCTTTTTTAATGTCTTGCATCATGGGCCTTGTCCTGAAAATCTAAACCCTAGAGAAAGGAGATCCCTCAGGTTAAAATCCACTCAATATCGCCTCATAAATTCTGTTCTTTTCTGCGTAAACTATGATGGAGAACTGCTTAGATTTATTAAACAAGACGATGTAGAAAAGGTGTTGAGAGAACTCCATGATGACCCAGTAGGTGGGAGTTTTTCAGGAGAAACCACGGCTCATAAAATGTTAAGGGATGGTTATTATTGGCCCACTCTGTTTAGGGATGCTCACGCATATGCCAGGAAATGTAAAACTTGTCAAGTGAGTGCCAATAGGGAAAATAGAGCAACCATTCCACTCCAGCCGATGACTATATCCAGACCATTTGAGCAGTGAGGAATATATGTCATAGGAGAAATTACTCCCAATTCTTCAAAACAACATAAATATATCTTGACTGCTACATACTATTTTACAATATGGACGGAGACTATCCCTCTCACACACATTAATGAAAAGGTAGTAATACAATTTCTAGAACAACAACTGATAACGAGGTTTGGACTACCCTCCATCCTCGTTTTTGATAATGATGCCTACTTTTCTTCCATATGCTTGACCAAATTCTCTCTTGACAAGGGGATCATAATAAGATACTCTGCAAACTATTATCCATAAGGGAATGGGGTAGCAGAGTCAACTAACAAAAAATTGGTAAGAATCTTAAAAAAGACAATTGTTGAAAATCATAGGAATTGGCATAATTCACTTCATAATGCCCTGTCGGTCAATAGAGTAACACCTAAAGAAGCCATAGGAAACTCTCTGTACATTCTGGTATATGGGAAATAATCCATTCTTCCAAACATATTATATCTTCCATCTTTACATCTCGCCCAGGCATCAAGAGGTCAACCCTCATCTTCTCTACAACAAAGGATTAATAACCTTCTCATGCTGAACGAACAAAGAGAAGAGGATAAAGCTAAGTTCACCACTCATCAACAAATAGTTAAAAGATGGTTTGACAAACATAAGGCCAAAGATTTTTTTTTTGAAGTAGGGGACCTAGTTTTGAAATGGGATAAATCAAACGCGTCTAAAGGAAAACACTCGAAATTTCAAAATCTCTGGCTCAGACCTGCGATTGCATTCAATCCCAAACATGATTTAGATCTTGGTGATGCATTGTGTAGACTGCATTTACACCATGAATTCAAGAACTAACGTGACAAGGTAAGTATGCTCTATGTTTAAATTGTAAAGAAAAATTCAAAAGCAACATTCAGTACCCAAGTCTTTCATTGTCGGAGCAGTCGAAGGAGCGAGAAAGCATTTCAAGAGCTCACAACCGGTTTTCATAATTCTAAACCAGGTTAAGCTTATGGGAAGACGAGGTATGAATCATCTGTATCATTTTGGCAGTCACAATTGTCTATATTTCAGTATCATTTCTACAAGTCGGTATCTCATTTTGTTCTTTGTGCAAGAAAAATGCCTCCAAGGAAGCCAACAACCAGGAGCTCTCCGAGAGCACCAAAAATGAAATAAGCAGAGGTTAGTGAAGGATAATCGTCCGACGATGTTAGAAAGCTTGATTTTTCCACTAAAGTGGAGCTAGTCGTCCGAATGTCTACCAAAATGTCATTTTCCCAACCTCCTGCATTCGAAAACATAGAGGCACGTACTGGATCGAAAGTGGTGCTCCCGTAGTGGGGATATTTGTTTAACATAATGAACTAGGAATATTACCCAGAGTTTATACCACACAGTGACTCAGATGTTAGAATTCTCGATGACTAATTATTCCCGAACATTCGACGATCCTTCCTGCACATGGTAGCCCGTCAAACCCCGGTCTTACCTTGCATTGAAAGTGTGGGGTGGATAATCGACCACACGGATGCCACAAAATGCCTGGTAAATGATGAAAATGGTGGATGTGTTGGGACTTTTCTCCCAATAGAGGTCTAGAAATACTACAAACTCAGAGACCTGGAGGAAAGGTTAAATACTTATTTTTTGGTAAAATTCTATGAGTTCCATGACACCAGCAGGTTGATGGCCTCATGGTGGAAAGAGGATAAAATTTTTACAAACATGAGCAATGACTGGTATGGTATGGGAAATATTAGAGAGCCATATATTTATCTAATGGCCTTGATATTCCGATTATATGGGGAAAGAGATTGCACCAAGTTTTCAGAAGCATGGATGCCCCTGGCATACACTGTGGCAATATATGGTAGCATATTCAATTGGGGAGTGATCATTTCAAAACAACTGAGCACCAACATATTGCAAGACCAGATGCCAAAGGATGGAGAAATGCCAGCTTTCCACATGGTTTCATGCTTATTGGACGTGATCTGCACAAGGAAAGTCTTCACAGGCATGAATCTGAGCTGGCATGTTGTAGAGTTACCCATGCATGTCTATTTCAACATTCTGTGGGAGAACAAGTACAAGAGATCTTACGCCCTCATATGTGATGAATTTATAGCTCGAGTCTATCTCATTCTTTTTAAGAAATAATGCCCAAGGCTTACGACAACAACCAAGAAAATGATTTCCAAAGTAGGCCACTGGTGCTCCACATTTACTCCCCACTCATGTCCCAAACCGACTCATTGTGGGAGAAATCTATTATCAAACAATTCTGCAAGGCTATAATGTCACTCTGGTAAAGGACAAAAAGAGATCATTTGTACCTTATGGCTTTCATGTAGGGTTTTACATGGTGAAAGATACTGCACATGAAAGACAAGAGGGTTTGAGCCAGTTGGAGTATATATTCCCTACATGACGATTTCGTGAACATGACCCAAAGGGCCTAGTACCCCAGCATGCATCACAGGTGTCTTCCTACTGGCCATATTCCCATGCTAAGTTTGAAGATGAAATATTTATAGAAGGTGCTTACGACAGGGAGGAGGCGATCCAGGTAAAATCTAACCCCAATATGATGAGATTTAAAGCCATGAAAATGAATGAGCAGATTGAAATGATAGAAAAAACAACTCAAGAAGCCCTCAGGGTTAGGGAAGAAAACAAAGCAATATAAGCCACATAGGCACATATGAGAGGGATGTTGTTGCTAGAAGAAGCCCGAAAGAGTGATACAAAGGTTAGAAAATGAACCCCATATAAACCCTTTGATAGAACCCATAAGGATCATCCTGGTTGATAAAATCGATCTTAGAGAAGAGATAAATGGTTCAGAGTCAACTCCACTAGACGAGACTGCTCATCCAGAAAACCCATGAATTATGTCACAACATGAAAGGTCACCGACTGCTACTACAACGCAACTGGGGGGAACAAGAACGTCAAGTGGGATATATGTGCCTGATGTCCTCATAGATCTAATTACCATATATGACGACGAGGAAATCCCAGGGGTTTTTCCCATAACCCCAATACCAATCACATAGGAGGTAGAACCATGGGAAACATCTTCTCTAACTTCTGAATCTTTGACCTGAATTTCCCAAGAAGGAGACAACAAGGATAGAAACATGATGGACATTGAATTTCTCGACCAATCGAGAATTCAACCTAAGATGGACAACTCCAAGGAAAATTTGGGCTCTAGTGAACATGAAGAAGAAACACAATGATAAGAAATAGACATATCAATATCCAATCCTTAAGTAAATGCTGATCCTTTTCCCCTCTCCCTATCTAAAGCCGAGACTCCACCAGCTGACGAACCCCAGTAGGAGGTCGAGTCACCAGAACATAATTTTCCCCCCCCTTCTAAATAAGTACAAGAGCCGGTCATAGAACACATTTATACAACAGGAAGCCTAGGCAACACTCTGAACTAGGGAGATCAACAAATTCCTGAGCGGGTTGACGAGGTCGCCGATATACAAGCTATCACTTATGATATAAAGAGGAAATATGTGATGATAAGGACAACCAAGAAAAGAAGGCTCACTCTTGATAGCACACTCCTCATCACCATAAAAGAAGCACTTATCAACACATAAAATGATAATACAACCGAGCTGATCGGGGCGAGAATGACTATAACTGATGCAACGTTGGACATAGCGAAAAGGGACAAAAAAGAATTAGCATCCGCAAAGAAGGAGATGGATCATGTGCACCATCTAGTGAAGTATTATCGAGATTCTACATAGGAAGTAATGTTCCTCAGGAGTGAGTTCAGAGAAACATATCCACAATTCACAAGATAAATAAATCTCTTCACCTCATGCATAATCGATTTTCAAGAGGACACTCTCATGGGGCTTGAAACTTGTAAATACGTGCATAGATGGTATGAAAATGAGCATCAGGCCTTAAAGAGGATTGACTATATCAATGCAGTACAGAAAGGTTGAGACTTGGAAGAGCAAAACATTTGAGTACTGATGGATAGCAACATCTCCTGAATCATGAAGGAAGCTGAATACTGGGTGAGCATGGTCCAGGAACCTCAGCGGAAGATACATGAAAGGTGGGGAGAGTGTGAAAAAATATGGGAGAATATCAATTGGGAGAAATATGGAGTTCGACTCACGAAAATATTTCTCTGATCTGCATGACATACTCAAATGACATGCAGAGCAAGACTCACATGGGAGGTAGAGATCTCACAGATTTCAAGTATGATTCCAGGTCAAGTAAATAATTTCTTGGAACACCCAATCAAAGCCTTCGCAGTTCTATAACACTTAAGTGTCAAGATCATCAAGTATAAAGAACGATCAATGGAGATAAATGAAGTCTTCTCTGCACTGATGGATCAACATAGGTTTCCCTATGCAAACACATGTGAAGACATTTTCTTCAAGTGGGTGCAGTATGAGAGAAATCATCCACTGCAGTAAAAAAATTGGATGATCTCAAGAGAACGAGGAGATAAAGTATGCTACATGTCATTTTTGTTTTTATTAACACAACTTTTAGTAGTTATTTTTAGCTTAGTGATCCTTTATAAATAGGAGGATTGACCTCGTGCAAAGGGTCGTTGGTTTTGGGATATAATTTTTTTTTGATAATTGTAAAAGAATTATTTCTATGTGACTTTAATTAAGAAGTTCTGTTTAGAACCAACACCAATTTTTTTTCATCTAAAGTGTCAACTTGATTGGATCAAGGAGTGGTTTTTTCCGTCTTCAAGTTTGATATTGCTGATGTATTAAGTAAGAGTTGTTGTATCTATTGCTAAGTTATCTTTCAATATTATAATATTTCTTTTATTCTAGATGATAAAAAGAAATCGATGTGTTGATAGTAGAGCTAAGAGAACTAATTTTATTAGACTCATCTTTGTTACGTATTTGTTTTCCTTTCTATAATTGTTATCTCAGTAAATGATGAATGTTCACAAATAAAAGTATTATTGCTAAGCTTGAAATAGGTTTGATTATCGTTTTCTGCACGCTGAGGTATAAGGGTTATCCTAAGCTCAACATTCTTCAGTCTTTAGTAATTTCCCTTTATCAGTTGGATTATTCCATCATCTTTATCTTACCTATATTATTCAAGAGTACAAAAATACAAAAAGAGAATCACTTAACCTGAAGGATAAAATTTTCATAGAAATATACATCTGTCAGTTACCCATAAAGCCCATTGTTAAATTGGTCGGATCAAATATCTGGAGAACCATTCCACTCATCAAACGATTATGAGTCTAATTGGGCCTCTTAAGCAGGTTTGGTTCCCACTATTGAGTTAAAGGATTTCCGACCCCTCAACACAACCCATACTCCATCATTCAACACCCTTCACATTTTTGTCCCATAGGTTCTTGTTGTAGACATTATTTAATGTGCACAAAGTGCTCATTGATGTACACGGCTTCCTTTACCAAAAATTTCAAATTAGATTCACATGTGTTGATTGCTATCAGGTGAATCACCTGCACGCTCCTGCTGAGTCAATTCACTACTCTGTTTTCTTTACCCTTTATATGTCTTATATCAAATTCATATTCGTTGATAAGGGCCAACCACTTATCCTACCTAACATTCAAGCGAGGTTGATCAAATCGATATTTCATCCCATTGTGATATGTCATAAATACAAATCTATGACCAAGTAAGTTGATCCTGGTGGATATCGGTGGCCACCCACCTATTCAAACTGGCTCACTTATAGATTTCATCTTGGCAGTTTTTTTCTAGCTTTTTGCGTCCTAAACTTCTAGGGCCATTTTGAGGCCCTAAACAACATTTTTTGGGCTCGCCACAGTCACACTATATTCAAAGTTAGGATGTGACGACATAATGTATATTCCTTTGATATAACTTTCCAACGGGATATTGTGCACCTAAAACAAAGATCATATGAAAAATTTATGACCCCAAGAAGTTGATGTACTAAATTACTCCAACAGGGCTCACATGACTTTTGACGCTTCATCTCCTACGATTAGGTTTTTGTATGTCTAGGGTTCTGGAATTTATGTTTGATGTAAAAAGGCCTTTGGAGCCTCATTGTACTCATCTTCTTGTGAATGAGTGCAGTTGTCACATCTCTTCTCAGAGATAAGCCACCACCATTCTAGCAAGTTTTCTTCAGTCTACATTTTACAGTTTCAACATATTTCTTTATTAATATAAGCCATGTTTTATTGTATCTCTGTTATTTTTCATTGAATCCATGTGTTAATATAAAGACCTGTATTCTTTTCGTTCTGCTCATAAAATCCAGATCAATGGTATCATAGTAGTCTACTCCTTATCGTTCTTAGTGCATGTCTCTTATGAGGTCAGAGTAGAAAGAGTTGGGTCTTGAGACTGTTTCTCTTGAGGAAAATAACTATCGCACACCCAAGACACCGTCCATGGTGGGAGAAAATAAATATGGCGGGACAAGATATCCTCTCAAACTGTTTCTCAAGGAATCCTTCGCACAATAGATGAACGAAATGATGGATAGTTTTGCGCAAATCCTTCGATGAGTACCAATTGTTGAAATATTGTGTAACTGCAAATAATATTCTTATCCCCTTTTGCGGATTGGTCAAATCCTAAATGTAATATGAAAATTAAGAATTCGTCCCCTAGGAAAATTAAAGTGGTTCTAACTACCCAGGAAGAGAAGTCGGCCCTGCCAGTGAAGAGACACCTCCTTTCAACGCTTGCCGGTTTATATAAATAAAGGAATCCAACGCCTCATTTGTTCACACACCCAACTCACTCATCTAGTGCGCAAGTATTGAAGGAAGCTGCAGTTACCAGTTTTCAAAAAAAGGAAGAGAGAGAGGCGCATTGCTTGGGAGAGGATATTCTCTAGTGTTTGGTTTATTGTCTTGGCATTGGATTGGTTATGGTTCTTTGATTATTTTCTGGTCTAGCATCATGGTAGTTTGTCTCTCGTAGAGAGAAAGTTATTCTGGTACTGTACTTGGTTATTGAATCTATATTAAAGAAGTTTTGCTATGTTTTCTTCCCCTTGAGGGTTTCTCAGGATAAATGCTTGTGTACTCTTGTAATTGTGTTTCTCTAAGTGATCCTATGTATGCTATGGTTATCTAGTAAATTGAAAAGAAACCTAATAATAGCTTAAACCTTAACACCAAATAACGACACATATTCCTCGAGTGAAGGTGCTTCCCCCTTCAAGGTACATATCAAATTTAATATTCCTATATTTTAAGGTCATATAGACGCCAAATGGTTGAATTTGCTAGAAGGGTATTTTTATGTCCATAACTTTTCCAATAGAGAAAAGACAATGGAACCCTAGGTGTATTTGGGAATCCCACTGCAGTTGGGTGGCAAGACACTTCGACATATAAAAGACATTGGTAGTGCTGCGACAACATTTCTATTGGCCGAAATTTGGACAGGATGTCAACAAGTATATCAGGTCCTACACTTCCTGTGCCATTGCCAAACTGACCATTAAGAAAAAAGGAATGTACACCTCTCTTCCTACTCCTGAAAGGACCTAGGAATCCATCTTTATGGACTACATGTTGATCCTTCCATCAAACAAGCGAGGAAATGACTGTGTTTTTGTGGTGGTTGATCATTTTTCTAAAATGGTGATTCTGGTCGCTTGTAAGAAGAGCATCACAACAGAGGCCACTGCCAAGATCTTCTTTTAACGAGTGTGGGTCCATTTTTGGATACCCAAAACCATCATCTCAGAATGAGAAAACCAATTCCTCAACACATTATGGTCGAGCCTTTACTCACTGCTGGACACCAAGATTACCAAATCCACTTCCTTCCACCCCCAGACGGATGGCCAAACTGAGGTCGTCAACTAGATGATCGTGCATATCTTTTGAATGTACAATTTTAAGCATCCCCGCACATGGGATGAGAGTCTTCCCTATGTTCATCACAACTACAATAAATCCATACGTAACTCAACCAAGCACAACCCCTTTCAAGTGGGGTTGGGATTTCAACCATTGGGTCCCATGGATGTTTCATTACCCTTTGCAGCCACCTAAGCTAACTTGTCCCATGCTCAAACTGAAGTCGACGAATCTACCCAGTTCATTGAGCGGATCCAACACATCCACCAATAGGTTCATGATATTTTACATAAGTCTAATTCCAAGTACAAACAACGCCATGATCAACACTGGGTGCCACACAAGTTTTAGGTGGGAGATAAAGTTTGGTTGCACTTGCAGAAATAATGCCTTACAGGGCCCCATCAGAAGCTTCGTCAACTCTGCTATGGACCTTAAACCATCACCAAGGACATGGGTGATAATTATTTTGAGCTCAAAATTCCCCCCTTCCTTGGATTTCATCCAATATTTAATGTGGACCTCCTTCAACCATATTTTCCACCATTATTGGACACCTCAGAGATAACAGAACAATTAACACCCACAGACTCGCTCAACCCTGACTGCATGGAACATTCATCCTCTAATAATATCATGGAAACATAGGTGAAGGGAAATCTCCAACAAATTATCCATCTTTATCGGGTTGTCAAAGTAGGGAAGCTTCTAGTACACCAAGGCAAGTGGTTCACTCAGGGCCAAATTCAACGGAAATTTCCTCATTTAATGGGGGAATTCAACACAATGGAGACCGTTTCTTCCTAAGGGGTAAGAGGGGGGGGGGATTGATCTAGGTGGATATCAATGGCCACCCACCTATTCTAACTGACTCATTTACAGATTTCATCTTGGCAGTTGCTTTCTAGCTTTTCGGGTCCTAAACTTTTGGGGCCGTTTCGAGGCTCTAAAAAACGTTTTTTGGGCTCGACACAATCACATTGTAAACGAAGTTAGAGTGTGATGAAATAATGTGTATTCCTCGGATATACCTTTCCAACGAGATATCATGCACCTAAAACAAAGATCATATGCAAAAGTTGCGACCTTGGGAATTTGATGCACCAACTTACCCCAACGGGGCCCACATGACTTTTGGCGCTTTATCTCCTAGGGTTAGGTTTTTGGATGTCTAGGGTTTTTGCATTCATGTTTGATGTAAAAAGTCCTTTGGAGCCTCATTATACTCATCTTCTTGCGAATGAGCGCAACCATCACATCTCTTCTCAGAGATAATCTGCCACCATTCTAACAATCTTGTTTCAGTTGGCATTTTACAGTTTCAACATATTTGTTTATTAATAGAAGCCAAGTTTTATTGTATCTATGTTATTGTTCATTGGATCTCTGTGTTAATAATATAGATCTATATTCATTTCATTCTGATCATAAAACATAGATCACAAGTAGTGATGCCACATCTTCAATCCATGAATTATGGCTGCAAGTTATAGGTTATGAATAACACAATTTCTCTCATGCTCATTCATCTTCCTAGACTCATAAATTATCACATGATCATCCTGCATAAGAATTCCACCGAGTCCTTCCTTGCAGGAATTTGTGCAAACTAGGAAATATTTATCTAGGTCTACAATCTTTAGGATTGGTGTGTTGGTAAAGAGGTTCTTTAGCCGATGAAAACTTTTTTCTCATATTTTTGACCATACGAACCTTACCCCTTTTCTTTGCAATGATTTTAGTGGATTACCAATCTTGGAGAATCCTTGAATGAATCTCTAGTAGCACCTTTCTACTCCCATGATTGATTTCACCTCTGTTACATTCTTCAAAGTGGGCGAATATATGATTTATCTTTTCCGAGTCCACCACAATTCCCTGTTTTGAAATCACATGCCCCAAATAGTGGATCTGCTTTTGATAGAAGTCACATTTGTTGAATTTAGCATACAAATGATGCTCCCTCAGCACTTGCGATACTATTCTGAGGTGTTCTTCATGCTCTTCCTTAGTCTTAGAGTAGATTAGAATATTGTTAATAAAGACCAAAATGAACTTGTCTATGTATTTGCTGAGAATGCTATTCATCAAACACATGAAGGTGGCTGGTGCATTAGTGAGTCCAAATGGCACCACCACGAACCTATAATGACTATGCCTTGTCCTAAATTTTGTCTTGTGAATGTCTTCATCCTTGATCCCGACTTGATGATAGATAGAACTTAGGTCAATATTTGAGATTACAATGGCCCCTCTTAGCTGATTGAACAAGTCATCGATATGTGGAAACAAGTACTTATTTTTCAATGTCACTTTGTTTAGCATCTTGTAATAAATACACAGTATGAGGGTAGCATCCTTATTCTTCAAAAATAGTGTTGGTTATCCCTAAGGAGACACACTTGGAATGATGTATCCTTTTTCTAATATTTCCTTCAATTGCAACTTCAACTTTTCCAATTTGGGGATACTCATCCTGTAAGGAAATTTGGATATAGATAGAGCTCCTGGCATGAGTTAGATTGAGAAATCAATGTTCCGTTTAGGAGTCAGTCTCAGTATCTCATATGGAAACACATCTTTGAATTCTTGAAGTATTGGATAGTGTTTAGTTGTTGAGCACTTATTTTTTGTTGTCTCCAACATGTGGACAACATACATTTGGAAACATTTCATGGAGTACTTCTTCCACTGTAATGTTGAAACCTTCCTTATGGAAATAGTCTTTGAAATTCCCTTCATTGTCCTGAGGTTTCCATCATCATCCACACATTCAAAAGTTTTATTATAGCAATCTAACTTGACTTTGTGTGATGTTAACCAATCGATGCTGATCAACACATCATGTGGTCCCAAGGAAAATACATTTAGTGTTTCCCATGTTTTCATCCCATCTATCTCCAATGGGCATGCTTCCAACATCTCACTCATATTTCTTTTAGTCCTCGTGACACACTACAGTAACCATGACTTCTTGTGATTATGCTTCTGGATAACACAAGAGTCAACAAATTGGGGTGTAACATAGTGAAGGTTATATCCAAGGTCAATCAAAATGAAAATGGATTGCTAAGCAATATTGCCTTCTACTTCTACCACCGATTCCTGGTGGTTTTTCTCCTGATCTTGAACAACAACGTGAATTAAAGAAATGGTCCTTCCTATGTCATTGAATATCATAGTTTCTTGAATATTGTGGAACCTCTTGTTGTTTTCCTTCCTATGAGGACAATCTTGGAGTAAATTCTCTTCTCTGCAACCCCAACACTTCAATGGTATTCTTTGTTGTTACCTTGCCTTCTATCCAACTACTTTTGTTGACTCGATGCCACTTTGCACGGGAAAATTCTATTGGAACGTACTCCATGCTTGATGGTTTGGATTAGTATTCTTGGATTAATTATTGTATGGCTGAGGCTTTGAGCCTTTATTCCTCTGATCAACCTTTTGCTTCCTTTTGTCCTTCTAAGCATTGTTAAATTCCCTTCAGTGCTTGGAATGTTTGTTGCAGTACTTTTCCTTTCGGATTGTGTCTTCGAGAGTTCTTGACTCATCAAATTAAATCATATCTTGGTAGGATTGAGGAAATCCACTAAGAAAGAGATGATTTTTCACTTTATTTTCTTTGATATAGGGGAAACACCTCAACGACTCCAAAAATTTGTTGACATAGTCATCCATTGTCAGCTGTCCCAATTTCAACTCATATTTTTCCATTGTATTATATTTCTGATAGGTATTTATTTCTGAAATATTTTTCAAACTACTTCCAAGTGATTTTCCTCTTATTTATTATTTTTGTATTTTTGAAATCTTCTCACCAAGTAGAAGATTGATTATTCATGTTAAAAATGGCCATTCTTTCCTTTATGTTTCCTGAATAGTAATTTACTTGGAAATACTTTTTCAGTCCCATAATATATGCCTCTAATTCTTCACCCATCTTTACTTCACCATCAAAAGTAGGTGGCTTAGCCTTCCTAAATCCTTTCCATAAGGGGTTTCCAGGGAATGCTTATTCTTCTCATGCTTATGGGAAGCATGATTTGTGCCATTTCTAGATGCTTCATATAGTGTAGATATATCTTAATCATAGGATTACGTTGTCATATCCTCACTATTTGTCTTCTTTCTAGTACTATGGTGCCTCTTTTGAGAGGAATTTCTTCTTGCAATTCTCATGGCTAGTCCCTGATGTAAACACTTTTGAATCTAGGACAAACTCTATAATAGTACAACATTAAGCTCATTCTACTTTTCCTGAGCTTGGATCGGTCTTTCATTTTCTACTTTGTATCTTTGAAGTTTTTCTTTTAGGATTCTCATAGTTTCTTCCATGTCTAGGGGAGTCTCAACATTCCTTTTTTCATTTGACTCAATATCTTCATCATGTGATGGTTCTTCCTTGCCGAGCAGTTGTCTATCACTAATCACACTAGATATTCACTTCTTTCTCTTTTGCGCTAAAACAAGCAAATTGACCCATTAGTGTTATTTTAACATGATACATTCATTTTATTTTTTAACCACTTTAACTAATATTAGGTAGATCTTTCCTTCCTCTCAACTTTGGCTCCTAGCCCATAACAGTCTAATGTTTGAACCATGCTTTGATACCACTTTGTAACATACCCAACCCCCTCAGGGTCATTAAGGAGGTGGGGTATTACCGCCCCCCCAAAAAAAAAATTTCCAAATCTCAAAACCTAAATCCAAGCTTACAGAGGCATTCTACTCATTGAGAGATTTCTAACTATTATACTCTTTCTCAATTCTGAGCTTCGAGCAGGAAGTTATGGCTCTTTAAAGTTTTGTAAGGGTTCTCATCTCTCTTTCCACATAATCATCTGTATAGATGACACATCAACTATGCCTACCTAGAAATCGTATGGATCCACGTCATCTCTTGTACAAACATCCTTTAGTTTCCATGCTTACCAAGGTGTTTTCATTTTTTGATCGACTCATCGCATCTTTAAGAAATTTATTATTGAATTTGGAAAAATCTCCTCATGTGGCATATAACACTTGGGACGTTTTTCCCTCATGTGAAAGGCTCTGTCTTTATCTCCCTTTGTTTCACTAAAAAAAACTTCGTATCACATTCCCAAAAAACTTTATCCTTGTGTGATTTTGCAGATGGGAAGAAATTCTCTCATGTGATAAAGCTTCTCTCTCTCTCTCTCTCTCTCTTATCACATTGTGAATTTTTTTATTTATGTGACGTATCACATTGGAGAATATTTTCTCCCACATGATATTGCATGGCATGAAAAGTTCTTTCGTTGCAATGCAAATATTCCTTGCTTTTTATTTTTCCTTTGTCACATTTTTGAAAACTTTACCCCTTATGACATGTCGCAAGAAGAATATCTTCTTGTTGTTGATTTTTCAATAGTCAAGGTTAAGCATGAATATCATTCCATTTTTAGCATTTAACCATAACCATAAATTTTGTAGCAACCAATATCACAAGAAGAATCACCATGCACAAGAACACAAGAAGTATCGTGGGAAACCCTTCTCAACAGGGAAAGAAAACCCAACCAAATCCTTTGCTATATTCTTCAAGAGAAGGACCTTCACCACCAAGATAAAACCTAGCACACAAGAGGGTTCTCAAACCCTAGAAGACTATCACCCAAGAGATGTGCGCACTTTTCCCAAGAAGATGTACTTGCTGAAATTTCCAAACTCACTTGAAATATATGTTTCCTCAATGGGGAATTTACCTTTACTTATACTAACCTAAACCTGTCAACAAAAGTGTCTATTGGCACAATAGGGCCGACCTCACTAGATTATAATATAATTAATATTAACCATATTAATTATATTTTACATTAATTACAAGCCACATTAAGGTGGGGCCGACCTGTACCCTTTACATTACAATTAGGGTTACATGCAGGTCTGACTCTTGAACAATATAGCAAGGGATTTGATACACCCACTAGTGCTCATCCACTAGGGATATATCCATAGGCATGTCAATATATCTGGATCACTACATTACATAGAGGAACCACTTCTTCACACGTTCACCTGTGCTCATCCACATGCACGTCCACATGCACATCCACTCAACATATCTTCTTTCCCAATACATTACACATGAGAGTCATCTGAAGTTTCTCATCAACTCTTCTGCTAAGAGGAGGCTAATAAATCATCTTCATTTCTATTCTCATGATGATGCACCCAACACTTTGGGATTTCACACATTCACCTTGTGCTCAGCCACAGGCATACCTAACTCAACAGATCACCTTTCCCACAGGATAATCATCTGGATTTCTTCTCAACTCTATGAATGGAGGAGGTCATCTCTATGCTCCAGCTCTGTCTCAGATAGGAACCACACACCCTCTTCAGGGGCTTTCTCTCAGGCTTGTAAGCTGGAGAATATCTCACATGGCTGCAATGATCCACATCTCACAGGTTTGTAAGCTGGAGAATGTCTCACATAGCTGCAATCATCAACAATCCCTCTCAGCTAGGGAGACATTCTTCATCATGCCAAGTCTCACACGTATGTACTATGCATTTTGTCTTGGATGGAGTCATCAATACTCCCTCTCAACTAGGGAGGCACTCTTCACCAAGTTAGTTTGGTGAATATGTCTGCAATCTTCTCATGAGTAGAAAGGTACTGCATGTGTACAATTTTCCTCTACATCATATATTTTATATAATAATATTTCATCTCATCATGTTTCGATTGTTCAGGAAATAGTGACAACACTGGGTTCTCAAGGAGATTTATACATAGCTCTTGGTTTTGATCATAGGATCCATCTCATGATCAAGTAAATATGTCAGAAGCTTGCGAAGCCATAATTCTTCACACACTCAATGATACATATTCTACTTATGTGGTATTCAAGGCCACATAGATTTTGTTTCCTGCTGCATTAGGAAACTATGGAAAACTTCATGGTAGAACATCAATTGGATGTTCTCTTCCAATCCACTGTACTTTCTTCTCAATCTGAATCGGCATATCCTGCAAACTCAAGTTCACTCCAGAGGCATGTCTCAGGACATATCCAACTGTGCCTCGTATATATCTTCATACATGTTTTGCTGTTGTCTAGTGAGTCTGTCTCGATTGACTAATGAAATGACTAAGCACATTCATTGCATGGCATGAATCAAGTTTGGTGTTAACCAGATACATTAGTGATCCAATCAGTTGTGGATCATTCTTGTCTGAATCATCAACAATATTCTCCTTAAATTCATCACAATGGATTTTGCATTCTGTCATACTTGAAATTATTTAATATATTCATTGTATATTTTCCTTAACTCAGGAAAATCTCATCGGTCCTATGTCATACTTATTGTCCCAAGAAGTAGTGCATCATACTCAAATTGTTCATCTCGAATTCAGAAGTCAAGTATTACATATATCCAACAAGAAGGCTTTCTGAATAAGTCACCAAAATTAGGCTCTCGTTATCAATACTATAATGATATAGGTTTGGATCAAGAACACTCTTGCTGAAATCCAAACACATCAAGAATATCTATCTTATATAGTTTCCAACTCATGGATGGTAGTACGGATGGAAGTGTATCGGGTTTACTAGAACACGTGTCACATCATAGACAACTCCCTCTATTTGTGAGAAACCTCTGGCTATAGATCTCATTTTTTTATTTCTAGACACTTCCATCAGATGCATGTTTTGATCTTATAGATCCACTTGGAAGTTACCACAAACTTCCCTTATAGTCCCTGAATAATATCTTATGCATCATTCTTTAAGTAATACTGGTATTGTTTTGTTATGGCATCTTGCCATACCCGTTTTCCAGTTGCTTCTCTAAGACAAGGATGCTCAGCTTCAATGAGGTGGGTCATGACTGAAGGATATCTCAAAAATCTCTTTTTCTTTCTCGGGATGTGCCTTGAGAGGCTTGTATGTTTCTTTGCCTCTTGCAGAGTGAGTCTAGGTAGGCCTTTTATGTCCTACTGCAATATCTCTGACATATCAACTGGTGCAACTGGATCAACTTGAATAATGTATGTCTCCCTCTAATCTGCTGAAGGGGGATAAGGTATTGTCTTACTGTCAGTCTCCATCTGAGGTTCTCTAGGTTTGTTTGAATGGATATCTCTTCTTTAAGTACAACGTCTCTTCTTGTTCCCACATAATAATCAATTAAATATGGCTTGGAATCTCGTACTAGGGATAATGGTCCAAGTCTTTGAGGGATCCCATACTAGGGATTTATTCAAAAATAAAATCAACTATAAAATTTGAAATTAATTGATTTACCTAGTTTGTAATCATGCTTTAGTTTTATAGGAAGTACTTCTCCTCTCTCTTCTCTTCATTCTTTTGAGGTGGGCCTGGATCAATGTCAACGGTGGAAGCTTATTGTCTTCCCTTCTTCCTGGTTGGACAATTTCTTGCATAGTGTCCATAATTGTCACATCTGAAGCACTGATTTTTGAAACATCTCTTCTTTGATAACTTGGATATGATGAATACTTTTCAACTTTAAATGTTTGCTTGAAATTGCTTTTGAATTTTCCTCCTTTCTTTGTATGAAGTGAAAGAGCATGAATTTATTTTGAGGAGTCTTCCACTCCTATATTTCTAATTCTAAGTTCTTCTTGAGTACAATCTGTCCATATACGATCAAAGGTTGGTAGAGTTTCTCTTCCATTGATACTCTGAAGGAAAGGCTCCCACGTTTTTGGAAGGTTGTTGTGAGTGGTTAAGACAAGTTCTTTATCGGACATGATTTCTCCGATGGTCTCTAGTTGTTCTTTAATCTCTGATAACTTCATAAAGAAGATGGAAACTGTGTCACCTTTTTTCATCTTGGTACTTTGAAGTTGGCTCTTCAAGGTAAGATCTCTAAGGGTGTTTTCACTTTCAAACATTTCTTTTAATGCTTCATACATATCATAATATGTCTTTAGGTTGTTAATATGAGGCAAGAGATGATCCCTTACTGAGTAGATGATTAATTTCCTTGCTTTGACATCTTCTTCCTTTCTTATCTTCTTCTCTATATCTGTAGTTGTGTCTGGTAAGGTTTTAGTTACCACATCCAAGAGGTCATATTCTTCAAGGGTTACCTGAAGCCTTGATTTCCAGGAGCTGAAGTTGCTTGCTCCATCAATCCTATCTTCTACTAAGGCTATGTTCTTCATTTGATTAGTTTCATCAAAATCTCACCAACTGGATTTTGAAAAACTAATGATTAGGTTGAATTAGTAGACTTGGATTATGTTAGTATTATGACTACCAAAAATCAAATTTATAGTCTCACATAGATGATTTTTGATTCAAGAGAAACATTTCTTCATAAGCCTAAGATTAATATTCTGCAGGAAATTTCGACACCCTAGAAACCTAAGGGCCAAAAATCAAAATTTCTTGGAATTTCACTTTGAGATCTTCTGGAGATGTGATGGAGGAGGTAGTACTCTTCTATTTAAAAAATATCCCTAGCGTCCAAGTATTAAGGGCTGGATCACCAAATAGAGGAGGGTCGTACATATTTTTCTGGAAACCCTAGGAGGGTCGTACGGTTCTTCAAAAGTGAGAGGAGACTTGGTAGATGCTTGTGTAATGGGTTCTTTCAAGACCTATGCTCTGAAACCATGTTTATTTTTCAATATTCAAGGTTAATCATGGATACCATTCCATTTTTAGCATTTAACCATAACCATAAATGTTGTAGCAACCAATATCACAAGAAGAAGCACCATGCACAAGAACACAAGAAGTATCCTAGGAAACCCTTCTCAACAAGGGAAGAAAACCAAGCCAAATACTGTTCTATATTCTTCAAGAGAAGGAACTTCACCACCAATATAAAACATATCACACAAGAGGGTTCTCAAACCCTAGAATACTAGCACCCAAGAGAGGTGCACACTTTTCCCAAGAAGGTGTACGTGCTGAAATTTCCAAACCTACTTGAAAGATATGTTTCCTCAATGGGGAATTTACCTTTACTTATACTAACTTGAACCTGTCAATAGAAGTGTCTATTGGAACAATAGGTCCGACCTCACTAGCTTATAATACAATTAATATTAACCATATTAATTATCTTTTACATTAATTACTAGTCACATTAAGGTGGGGCTGACCTGTACCCTTTACATTACAATTAGGGTTACATGCATGTTTGACTCTTGAAAAATATAGCAAGGCATAAGATACACCCACTAATGCTCATCCACTAGGGGAACATCCATATGGATGTCCATATCTCTGGCTCACTGCATTACATAGAGGAACCACTTCTTCACACGTTCACCTGTGCTTGTCCAAATGCACGTCCACTCAACAGATCTTCTTTCCCACTGCATTACACATGAGAGTCATCTGGAGTTTCTAGTCAACTCTTCTTCTTAGAGGAGGATAATACATCATCTTCATTTCTATTCTCATGACGATTTACCCAACACTTTAGGATTTCACACGTTCACCTTGTGCTCAACCATAGGCACATATAACTCAACAAATTGCATTTCCCACAGGATAATCATCTGGATTTCTTCTCAACTATCTGAATGGAGGATGTCATCTCTACGTTCCAACTCTATCTATTATAGGAACCACACACCCTCTTCAGGAGATTTATCTCATGTTTGTAAGCTAGAGAATATCTCACATGGCTACAATGATCCACATCTCACAGGTTTGTAAGCTGGAGAATGTCTCACATAGCTGCAATCATCAACACTTGTGACACATCGTGCTGTTTGGAATTTTTATTGGCGCGATGCACTTTGTTTCCTTCCTTGTTTTCACCTCTAAATATACCATCTTCTTCATTCTTTACCTTGGCTTAACCCTTGTCACACTCTTCCAAGTTTTCTTTTGACTCTGGACCTGCCCAACCCAAGGAATGTATCCTTCACTGCTTTCATTCCATCAGACTTCCCATTCATTTATCAGGGTCTCTTTGGAACATATAACCAATAATATCACTACTGGGAACTCAAAGGAACTCACTGCTAGGAAAACTACTAGAAAAAAAATGACAAAAAGCTTGCTGCTCTAATGCAACTCACACATGATTCACTTTTTAGGCTTGCCAACCTAGTTCTTTTGCAAGCTTGACAACTAACTTCTTTAGTCTTAATTCCATAAATGTTCTAGAATTCACCCTCCATTGTTTCTCCATATTAGTTCACTTCTTTTTTCTATTTTCCCCTCCTTCCCATGCAAAAAACATGACTGTAAACTCCCCTCGTTGGCCATGCAAATTTCATTTCCCCCCAAACCAGTTGTTTGCTCACACTCCCTAATTTTGATTGTATTTCATCCCCATGCTCCCAATAACTACAAGATGTGACTTCTCACACCCAACCTCTTACATGTATTCAATGATTGGACTCTCATACACTCAAACATAAAATATAAGTTTTATACACAACAATTTTTTTTTAAGGAAAGTGAGTTTGGATTAACACCCATAAATAATTTCCTCCCTGGGATCCTCTTAGACACTCCCTTCTCTTATGGAAAAATCAACCCCCATCTCTATCCATGTTCCCCAACAACTGGTGTAACATCCCTGGTTTTAATCCCTGTGAATTATAATGTAATTTTATAAACGTGGATTAGGCTGGTGAGTCAAAGTGTTGGAGCAAAGAGCCCATATTGACTTAATGTGGTCGGGAGCCAAATTGTATAATATGCACATTAGATAATTAATACAAATAGTAATCGGTGGATACAATAAAAAAATTAATGAAGAACGACGGGGGGCTATGATTACACAAGAGAAAGGGGGCCCAAGGGGGAAATATTCATGGGTATTAATCCAACCCACTTTCTTGAATTATTATCATTCTGTATAACCTTCTATTTTCTGTTGAGTGTTCCCAAAGCCAATCATTAAACTCATGTAAGAGGGTGGGTGTGAGGAGTCACATCCCATAGTTATTGGGAGCATGAGGATGAAGTAATATCATCCTTAGGAAGAGATTGAGTAAAGCAATCAAGGGAAAGAGAAGGAAATTCATATGGAGAAAGGAGTCAATTTTTATAGGCAAATTTTGGGCAGCTTGACAGAAGTAGAGTGTTGGGAAGAGAACCATCCATGTTATGCTTGAAGGAAACCATGGTTTGGATGTGTATTATGTTGAGAGAAAGGATTGTGTGTCTGTAAAACATGATGTAAGTATGTTGTGCGTAGATTCCAACACAATGCTTGAATTGTTGTGCGCACTGAGAATAGTTGTTGCATGTAGTACACAGACGATTGTGTGCACGTTGTGAATAATTTTCGCGCACGGTACAAAGGATGTTGTGCTCATAATTTGTCTCAATGAGGACACATAATTCATGATCATTTGGAATGTCATAGTTGCATTTAATTATGTGGTATCAGACAATAGTTAAATATGTGTACAATTTGTAGCTGATAAGCTACATAAATTTAATTAAGTGAAAAATTTCGAATTTATGTGTATTTCCCACAAGTAATGTTCTTTGATTAAGCTGGGGGACATTACAGAATGGTATCAGATCTTTTGGTTCAACACCGGACTTGTATGTTCCAAATATCAACACGAAGCAAGTAAATTTGTCATTTCAGCGTTTGAGTTTTGCTGAAATTGGTGAAAACGGTGAAATTTGAGAGAAATTCCCAAATTTCTAAGCAAATTCAAGTCGAAATTGCACTCAGAATGGTTGTTATGGAGGGATAATTTTAAATTACAAATTGAATTTGTCTTATACAGGATATTTGGGCATTTCCATGAAATTCACGATGGTTGTGAGTCAAAATTATGGACAAATCAGCTAAGCGAAGAAAGGATTTGCATGTGCTAAGTAGTGGTGATGCACATAAAATAATGGTGCACGGGTGTGCACACTAAATTTTGGCACTGCGCAGAGTAGATATGGTAATGTGAAAACAATAATTGTGCGTAGGTGTATGCATTAAATTTTGGCATTGCACGATGCAGAGCTGGTAATGCCCAGAAAATAATGGTGCGTAGGTTTGCACACTAAAATTTGGCATTGCACGGTGCAGAGCTTGTGGGGCACACATAGTGTTGGTGTGCAATGCATGGAAATTAAATATTTTCTTTTCGTGAAGTAGAATTGGTGGTTCACATTGAATATTGGTGCACAGTGCGTGCAGATGAAATATTGGTGCATAGTATAAAAGTTGTGCGGACTAGATATTCATGCACAATATAAAAAGTTGCATGCATTGAATATTGGTGTACAATATAAAATATTGTACACACTGGATATTGGTGCACACTATAAAGATTGTGCGCACTTGATATTGGTGCGTGACATAAAAATTTGCATGCACTGGATAATTGTACGTGATATAAAAATTTGCATGCACTGAATATTGGTGCGCGATATAATTAGTTGTGCGCATCGGATATTGGTGTGTGGTGTAAAACATTTCACACACTAAATATTGGTGCGTGGCATAAAAAAATAAAATAAAAATTGTGCATATTGAATATTGGTGCATGACATAAAAATTTGTGCGCATTGAATATTGGTGCGCGGTATAAAAGTGGTGCACATTGAGTATTGGCGCACGAGGCACACACTAAATATTGGCGCTACACATTATGGATCTAGCATGTGTTGAATATTGGTGCATAATTAATAATTGATGCATGTGATGGCTTTAAAAAGGATGGAGAGAAGAAGGACACCACACAAACAAAATTGTCCTATAGTCTAAAAAAATAAACCAAGTCTAGAGCCAAAAACGTATTTTGGCAATAACTGGACCAGATTAAGTCAAATTGAGATGAAAATTCTGGGTTTTATCCACAATGTCGAGGGCTACAAGAATTCCAGTGAGGGCCATCCGATAATTCTACTTTCATTTTTTGAAAAATGCAAAATAATGACTTTTGAAGGTGTGGGTTATGCTCGGTAACTGGGGTCCAGATAAGGGTGAAAATTGTATAGAAAACTCAAAAAGCAAGCATACCCATTTTTCCTCACAACAAAATTAAAAGGAAGTTAGTGTGGAGATGCCAAAATAAGGGAAAATGCACTATTTCGAGTGCATTATGGGGGTTTTTGAAAACTTTAGAGGAAGAAAAGCGAGCCTAAATCACCTATCCAGAAAATTTTATTTACTCGAAAATTTGTATACTCATCAAGAAAGACAAATTTTGTTTAGTGATTTTTTTCCAGAAGTGCGCAGTTTAGGATATAGCCAGTTTGGCTAAAAATTCAAAGTCTGGGAAAATGAGTGAAAAAGGAAAAAGTTGTCATTTCCATATTTCTTTATGTTTTGATTGGAGCATTAAATTGACAATATGAGAATTTTTATGAATTCCATGTCATCATTCTTATCTATGTCTCATACAAAATTTTCCTTGGTTCCTAACAAACTTACCTTTGCAGGTGGCCAAAGTTGGTGTTTGAGATTATTTTGCACTTGGGAGAAGGTGCACAAAAGGGGTAAATTGGAAATATTCAATTGCCTATAAATTTCTGCTCAGTGATCATAATTGAGAAATAAAGTATTCATTAGAAATATATTGGATAGGAGAATCCAACTATCCACCCAGAATTTAGTTTTGAGCCAAATAATTCTCAAGGAATTAGAAGGAAAGTTACTGGTGGACTTGAAGGACACCATTGAGAAAAATCGGAATTTTCGGAAGCCCTAATTGTTTTCTCATAAATCAGATTGAAGCATGAGTATGGTCTTTGGAAATTTAATCTAGGGGAAAACATGATAGAAAGAGTAGGTTCTCCTTGGAGGAATTTGGTTGTGTTATAAGTCTACAAGAAAAAGGGCAACAGGACTATGAGCCATACAATTGCTCAATATGAAAGTTTTCCAAAATAGGTCAATTTTGGGAAAACATTTCCAAATGTTAGAGGTACATTCCAAAGGTGAGTATTGGGTCAAAAGAATATTATTTATGCCTATGATAGTGCCTATGTTGTGGTGTAGAGACACCTTTGGAAGTACAACCCGTTGATAATGAAAGAGGTTGAACTTAATACTAGAGCATTGTTAATAAGCAAAAAAGCACTCAAGTAGAGATTTCTCTGTGAAGGAACTACTAGCAAGAGGATAATATTCCGTAAACGAAATTTATGTGTGTCTATTCCATAGTAATCCCAGGACAAGGAATAAGATCAAATATTGTGTAGTTGGCCAAGGAAACAAAGAGCTACAGAGGGAAGAGTTGCAGATCAGGTACTGAAAGGTTGAAAAAGGACCCATGAAGAGGAGAGAAAGATTAGTATTCAGATGCTATAGAGTCTAAATGAATTGCAAATGAAAATCGATAGAGATTCTCACATGGACATGAAGCTAGTGGGTGAAGAATGTCATTTGCATGCATAGGGAGTTAAGGAGGACTCCATAGCCTTGAAGGTAGATATGTGGTGAAGGTGACAAGTTTGTGGAAAAAAAGGAAACGGTCTCATGAGGTGAGGTGTGAGTCATGGGGTGGATGAGTCATATATATGTGAAAGCATAGGAATGCAAGAAAATAAATTGTTAAGCTATGCCTTTGCTACTTGTGTCTAAAAGTATTTAGAGAAAGAAAGTCACCTCTGTTATCAGAGTGTGTAGTGAAATCTTGGCACAGTTTAAATGAAGGATGGAAAAATGAAGGTTCAATTTCATTTCTAAGTATCAATGGAAAAATATAACATTCCATTGTAAGTAGTTTAGTCTTGAGTAGATGTACAAGGCTTCGTAAGAAAATTTCTATGTTGCTAAAGGGTTAAGCATGTTAGAAAATATCACAACATTAGAAGGAAGAATGATATAAATTACATCATTCTAATGCGCGGGATGAATTCTAGCAAGGTAAAGTTGGGGAAGTTTTGTTTTCCTAAGTGAGAGCAGTTGCCAATAAGGTTTATTAGTTAGAAGTGGAGATCGACAAGTGGAACTTGGCTATAACAGGTTCAAATCGAAGAATAAATGGTGCACAAAGGAGCATAATGGTAGTGCACGACAACAGGGTTCTATAGAAATTCAGAGACAACCATCTAAAAAACAAAATAATAATAATAATGTTGAGATAGATATGCATTGTAGTGCATAATGAAAGTGTGCATGATGCATACAATAAATTTAGAATGCATGTACAGGAGTAGGCATGATGCAAATTAAATGTTAATGCATATTGATGTGTATTTTTTCATGTGAACGTGCCTAGACATGTATATGACATGATTATAGACCATGTGTAGTCCGCTGATATACATATACATGAATTAATGATGATGTGATATTTGAATGTGACTAGTGATGGACCGTGTACCCAAGAAAATTGTTTGATAGCATGTCCAAAGATGTTGATGATACTGTTGCATATGAGAGCCATCCATGTTAATAGAAAGGGGGATGGTATGCATTTGGGGTTGTTTATGATGCATAAATATTGAATGGAATTGATGTAAGAATTTCCTCAGCTAAAGTTTCCAATATTTT
>ML818733.1:119859-132571 GCA_009831015.1 Picea engelmannii | reverse complement strand
GTTTCCCTACCTCAAGGGTTTGATATAATAAAGTGGTGGTTTTCTATATTGTTTCATATATCTTGTGTGGTTATTGTATTCATATATATTTGGTATTATTGTGGTATTTTGTATTCAGGTATTTGGTACATAACAAGTGGTATCAGAGCACTTTCCTTAGCCAAAGAAGGGAATACTTTTTTGCTCTTTTTAAAATTTTTTCTAGGAAAACAAAAGAGGGCAGCACACTTTAGGTTCATATCTGAAGCTTTTTGAGATTAATTTAGAAAAAAACTAATTGCATATTTGAATTTATCTTAGAAAAATACCCAATTTCAAAAAACAAAATCAATCGAAATGGAGTCTGGGAAGTGAAGTTATGAGCATTTTAAATTCAACAGTTTTTTTTTTCTTCTTCCGGAAAAACCGTGATTTTTTGCAGCAATTTATTTTTAAACCCTTGTTCTATTTTTTGGGTTTTTTTTTTTTTCCGTGATGATGACGAGACTGCAGAGTTCATAAATTTTCATAGGGTGATCAGATTTCTACCAGATAAGTGCCATTGGATAAATCATTTTAAGATTTTTTCTTTTGGTATATTATATGTGGTGTTTCCAATGGATATGCACTCTTAACTCAGGGAAATTATACACATGATTGAAGCATTCAAAACAAATATACAAGACCAAATAGATAGTTATCAAAATAGATAATGGTCATTATCTCTCCTTCGAGAGAGATATCTTATGGAAGACATCATGAATGAATATCATCAAGAAGTGTATGCTTGGTATGATTTGGATGATGATTGTGATGATTGGTATATGAATAGTTGTCATTTTTGGGATGAAAACCACTTCCATATTTTATTTGATGACTCTACTCCACCTTCTGTAGAGAACATCAATGTGACACATCAAGATATAGTTATGATTACCAGTGTCCAACTTGCATATTCTACAACAATAGTTTTCCTTCTAGAATCATCTTTGAACCTTTCTCATTATGTGGATGGATATTATTATTTGGATCCACATGATAAGTGTCAGTATTGGGAGCATCATTTTCAGTTGGTTATGGGGTGACGATATCTTTTGTGTGGATTTCACATGAGCAATTGGACACGGGACCCTGGTTTACAATGGCAGTTTGACTACTTCAACATGGTGGCTTCCATTTCTCAATGGGACCCTGGTGTTGATGGGCCTTAAATCCCTTGCTTCAACAGTAGGAACCAAACCTGCCATTGAGGCCCAATTAGACTCTGCAACATTTGAAGATGGAATGGTTCTCCATATCTTGCGATCCGACCAAATTATCGATGGGCTTTGTGTTTTATTATGAAGGCTCTTCCTTCAGTTAAGACTATTCTCTTTTTTATTTTCTCCTGGGAGGGAATGGTAGGAGAAATGAAAGCCAATATAAATAAAATTGACAAAAAACAAGATTAAGTTTTAACTACTGGGGAAGAGGCTGAGCTTGGGATAACCCACTACTCAAACATGTAGACAATGATTCTATACCACATGCCTAGTACTAATACATTAACCATGTGAGCATCCAATTACTGTCTGAGAAACTAATTATCAGAAAGAAAGCACATATGTAATAAGATAATGGCAAGCAAAACAATTCATTTACCATAACCAGTCATCACATAATAACACAACGATTTATCTTCATCATTAAAGAAAAGAACATCAAAACATTGCACCAGATAACTTGAAAACATAATTAATTGCTCTTACTCATTACTGCATCATTCATGAAACAAGATAGGAAGTAGTTCTTCTCCAAGTCTAATCACATGCATCTGATGAAAATAGTTTGTCTTTGGTCCAGAAGGACTTCTCAATTCATAGCAGTCTCAAAATAATTCTTAACAACCAAAAGAAAGAGTTCTTACAATAACCATCGACCTTTAACTAATTGGTTGATGTTTTTATTTATAATATAAAGTTTAACTGAAATTAATGGCTAAGTGTAGTTTAAGCAAAGAAAAAATCGCCACGTGGTGTTATATTCTAACAGTTTCTTTAACAATCAAGCTGAGATATTTCTTGGAAAGGGTGACTTCTCTCATATTCAGACCAACTGATAAACAATTCCTCACAAGTTTAGGCCCATGGAAATGTGTGCTGTTCCATCAGAGCCACATATATTCCCCTGATGTCCACTGCATGCGCCCAATACTTTACTAAACTGGATTTCAATTGCTGTAGCATGGTTCAGGATTTGATCGGATGTTCTGTGAATTGTTGCACTTTTCTTGGCTTCACATCGGTTATCTTTGCGAAATATTCAGTGCATAGTGAGTCTTGTTTGACATGAAACTTGACCATGTCACTTAGGTCGATAAATTTATCGGGGGTGCCAAACTCGGGGAGCTTGACATCATTCATTACTTTATTAATTTTATCCCAGTGCTTCTTGCATTTGGTCCATTTCTCTTGGATTTCTCGGTGTGGGTCCTGAGACATCTTATCCTAGTACTCAGATGATCTCTTCATGCGATTAAGAATAATTTTGCCCACCGTTCGAATGCCATGTTCTTCCTTCTCTGGGCCCTGCTAGACTGCCTCAATGTACTCGAGTCTTTCTATCGCTTGCTGTGCCCTTTCATACCATCGCTCCACTCCATTCATGTCGTGAGTTCCATGAGAGTGTCCTCCTGTAACTCAACTATGTTCATGGTTAACATGTGTCTTTCCTTCTTGAACTCATTGTAAACTCCTTCGAACTCACCTTTCAGATACACTGTGGTCTGCGTGGTGCCTTTATAGTATTCAGCTAGATGGCGCAAGTGTTTGAGCTCCTTTAGGGCGATGGCTCATTCATTTTAGTCTCTCTTGGATCTATCCAAGGTGGAATCCAAGAGGGCCTTTCCCACACCGATCATTTCAGACGTCTGAGCGTCTATTGTGTTGATCAAGTTTTCCTCTGTAGTAACCAAGATGGAGTGATCCAATGTGATCCTTATTTTCTTTACAGTCCTTTGAACAATGACCTTTCTCTTTTGATCATAGGAGATCACATAGATATCTGCTACCTCATCTACTGGCTCTGGTATCTGCTGATCACCCCATGTGAGTGTGTTTCCCAGGCTACCGGTGGTGTATATTTGTTCAATATTGGGCTCTTGAACTTCCTCGCTGTGCCTCATAGGTCCATATTCTTCTTGTTTCTCATCAGGGATTTGAGTATTGAGATGAATGGATACATCAGGTACAAAATCATGACATACTTGTTTGTTGGCCGCCGAACCGCTGATTTCCTTTTGCGGGGATTCCTTCTTTGATTCCTCTGATTCAGGCTTGTCCTCCATATTTGATTTGGTTTCCAATTCCTTGGGTACCTTTGTGTCGAGGCCACTTTCGGCTTCTATTTTCTCTTGCGAGACCTCCTTGTATTGAACTTCAAGCTTAGGGGAAGAAGTCTTCTCAGGACCTTTTTCCTCTTAGACACACACAGGGGTGTCGTGAGATGGCTCCGGGATCTCGTAGTCACTATATATATGTATAATCTTGCTCAGGGGATTAGGCGCTCGTGTTTCTATCGAAACCCATCCTGTCTCTGGTTGAATTGTCCCACCCACCAGGGGATTGACCGATGATGTTGTGGATTCAGGGTTTCCTAACCCGTTGGTGTTATCGAGATTTATGGAACCAGGGTCTCTTGGCTCCATCGGGACACCTTCTCGGATACCAGTTGGAAGAGAAAGTGTTATGTTGAGGTACAAATCATCTTGCATTCACTTCATTAGCAGTTGGCTTTACTACCACAAAATTTCACCCATCCCTTGCGTAACTTGAATTGCAGGGGAATTCCTGGTCGCTTTGATGCCTTCTTGGGGGTTGCCTATTTATTCGTTCAGTTCAGATGCTATCGTTCCTTCCTGGGTCCTGATAATTTCTTGAGTTGCCTGCTCCAAAGACGTCTCTTGATCTTCCCAAGTCATGGCTTTGAACCTGGTTGTTTGAGGATCAACCTTCCTTGCCACCACGACATTCCAGTCTTGAGCATTTTCAGTGAAAATTTCATCTTCAAACCGGTCATGGGCATAAGGCCAACAGGATGATACCTATGATACATGTTGTAGGACCAGGCCCTTGGGATCATGTTTGCGAAATCAGCCAGTTTGGAACCGAAATTCCAATTGACTTAGCCCTTCTTGCTTGGCATGCACGGTGTCTTTGACCATGTAGAAGCCAATATGGAATCCATAAGGTATGAAGGATCACTTCTTGTCTTTTACTAGAGTGGAATTATATCCTTGTAGAATGGTATGATAGAAGATTTCCCCTAACACTAGTTGATCGGGGACATATATGGGTAACAAATGGGGTGCCCTTGTGGTGCCGAAACCCTGATGTAGGTCTCGTTCTCATCTAGATACCAGTGACCTACTTTCAATATAACATTTTTTGCTTCATCTGACATCCTTGGGCACTTTTTCCTGAACAACAAAGAATAAATGCGTGCAATAAACTGGTCACAGGTAAGAGAATAGGATTTTTTGTACTTGTTTTCCCATAAGATGCTAAAGTATACATGGACCGGGAGCTCCGAGGAGTTCTAGTTTAGGTTCATTCCAGAGAAAATGTTCCTGGTGCAGATGATGCCCAACAGATATGAGGCCATGTAGAAGGAGGGGGTTTCTCCCTCTTTTGGCATCTGGGCTTGTCTTACGCAAGTGCTCAGCTGTTTGGATATGATGGCACCCCAATTGAAGCCCGTGCCTGAAATGGCTACCGTATAAGATAGAGACATCCAAGCTTCTAAAAACTGGGAGAAATATTTCTCCCCATGCAACCTGCAGAGAAGAGCCATCAGGTATATGTATGGTTTCCTTATATTGACCATCGGATACCAGCCAACAGTCTGGTTTGTGAATTTTTTGTCTTCCCTCCACCATGATGCCATGATTTTGCTGGTGACATGTGCTGCAAAGAAACTCACAACGAAATCAATTCTCAACTTTTCTTCTGGATCCCTGAGCTTGTAGTAAATCTGAAACTCTGAGGGCAAGAACACCTCGACGCATCCACTGTTATTGTCATTAATCAAACATTTATGTGCATCAGTATGGTCAACGAGCCACTTTAGGAGATCAATGCAAGGAAACACTAGAGTCCATCTTGCCACCATGTGCAGATAATCCCTACGGATATTTGGGAGGACATCATCATCAAGTCTCCTTGTATCTAGATCACTGTGGGGGGTATACTCAAGGGGTTCTTCCTTCTTGATTTTATTGAACAATTCTTCCCAGCGAGGGAATGTTGTTTTGGCTCCAATGTTCACCTTTGTGTCTCCGAAGGCCGGGGGCTGGACGAAGGCCTTCTTGGTGGCTGTCTTAATGACGAGCACCATCTTGGGAGTGAATTCTAATTTCCTTGCAACTGCTGGGGAGGAGCCCTCTCCTGCTTCTGGTTCTTGCAACTTTGGCACTCTTGGGGATTTCCTGGTGGAGAGTTTCTTCGGAGGCATTGTTCCTGCAATCAAAATGACCCTTTAAACATGTGTACAGAGTAGCATTGGGTGGGAACATATAAAAATGAAGTGTAAAACACCATAAGTGGATGCTTACCTATAATTCTTGCTAAGATAATTGTTTGATACTCACTGAACCTTGCACGCCTTCTCCAGATTGTTAGCCTTGCTCTTCTGTGTGTTCTGAATTCCTTTCCACGCAGAATAGAACCATACAAAATGAATCGAAAGAATATAATTGGAGAGATCCTATCAGTCATATCAATCAGTTATATGAGTAATGAATGCAATTCAAAATAAACTACCATCGGATCTCTGTGAATAAATCCTAAATTGTTGACGATGGAGGCGCGGGGGAAGATGCATTGTATCGACAGGCTTAAATGGTCTCTTTTGATTTGTGCACTAATTAGAAACTAATGCGCGATCCACAAATTAACTAACATTTTAAATGCATCGTACCTAAAAAATCTAAGGGTTAAAACATCTCATCACGTCGTGTCTCTTTGACGTGGAGATCGGGGATCGACTACTACCTTTGTGCATACTTATACTGGTATCCTCTTGATAAAAACTTCCGATGTCGATGATATCGAGGATCGGTGATCGAGGAAAGTTCAAGTGCATAACTTCTTGGTAGATTATCATATTTGTAACCTTGTGTCGCCGAACACATTTTGGGAGTCGGCGGTCAACGGTACCACTTCTTTCCTTGCGTGACGCTTACTTTTTCATTTTTTTTCCGAAGCTGAATGGATCGGTCTTCGACGATATTCCTACCGAAGCTTATTCACAGAAAAGAGAGACTTTCGTCCACCGACGCCGATGAAGATCGACGCGCGACTATTTTGAACTTATCAAGCGATTTTCGTCACCTTTAACCTTTACCAATGCCAAACTTCCTAAGTGTGTTGGCGAAAGCTTTAGACCGTCGATTCCTTAAGTATTTGTTAAGTCCCATTTAAAGTGAAGATGATTATTTTTTGTGTGTTCGAGAATAATTTAAACAATTCAAACATGAAACATAAAAGATAAGTGCAAGCATCAGTTTCATACTGAAGTGAAAACAGACAGTGCAAAGGATCAAGTGGTACCCAAAAAGTAGAAATGGACATAGAATTTTTAGGGTGTGTTGAGTGCTCAACAAATGGAAATTCACTGGGAAAAAGTAGAATATCTGTTCCTCCTCCAAGGCTCGACTGATATGGAAGTTTATGGAGAATCTTAGCTAGTCTTAAATCGAAACCTCTTAACCTTTGCATTTGACGTCCTTCGGTTGATGCTTCCGGGTCTTCCTGTGGGGTTTTAACCCCTTTCCTCAATTTCCTTTGACCTCGACTCATGCCTGCTTTTTACAAAAGTTTAGCAAAGTATTCATCGGCATGAGGCCTTTAATTACCTATACTCACCTTATTCGGTGTTGCTCTGCTATCAGCGAGTGTCCATAGCCCCAACGGAGTCACCCCGACATCACATACCCTTCTCCGCTGCCAGTGAGCGTTCATAGCCTTGGCGGAGATATTTGCATACCCTCTTCCGCTGTTCATTCTTTTGATAATATCAATTGTATTCCAACATGATGCATTGGGTGAGTGGGAGAGGAGGATGTCTATTTATTTGCAAGGTGAGAGGGTTAAGGTGGATTCTTTTCCAACTCCATCTTCTGGGTTCATGTAGTCTTTTCCATCTTTCCTTCTTTCCCTTGAAGTCTTACTAAACCAAAAAGTAGAAATTTCTAACATTTCTCCGAAGTTGTTCATTTTCTCAGGTTGGATAGAGGATTCCTCAAAGTAACTGCAAGTTTTCCAGTGCTTCTGGTGTTTGTAAGTGAGTGATGAGTTAAAAACAAGGTTTTCTATGTTGCATAAGGATGACCATTGTTTCACCATACATACCTTCAAAATCATCGAAAACCAAAAAGAAAAGAAACAACAAAAGAAGTAATCTGCAATCGTGAAGATACTCAACAAAGAACAAACAACACAAATATTTATTTTTTTATTCATTTTTTTTTTATATTTTATTGGAAGTATTATTTTAGGGCTTGGCCATTTACTGGGAGGGAATCAGGTTCCCCTTTCAGATTCTGTAACCTATAAGTGTCTTCCTCGATATTCTCAACCACCTGGAAAGGTCCAAGCCATAGATTCTGAAACTTATAATGTTTCCCTTTTGGTTCATTTGCTCTGTCCCACTTCAGGACTAAGTCTCATACTTCAAAGTTCTTTTCTTTAGACTTATGCTTATCGAACCATCTTTTCACTATCTATTGGTGAGCTAGGAATTTTGACTTAGCCTTTTATCTCTCTTCTTCCAGTATGAGCATAGTGTTAATTCTTTGTTGCATGGCCGATGAGGGTTCTTCATTGGAATATTGGGAACATTTAAGAGACGGAAGATAGAGCCCATTTGGGAGGATGGCTTCTTGCTCATAGACCAAAAAGTATGGGGAATTTCCTATAGCTTCTTTGGGTGTGACCCTATCGGCCCATAGAACATTATGGAGTATATTATGCCAATTTATTTGGTTATCTTCAACTGTCTTATTTAATATTCTTACCACATTTTTATTAGTTGATTCCTCCACACCATTTACTTGGGGATAAAAATTTGAAGAGTACTTAATTATGATTCCTTTGTCTAGAGAAAACTCCGTCAATAGGGAGAAAGAAAAGTAAGCTGCATTATCAAAGACTAGAATAGAAGGGACACCAAACCTCGTGATCAACTGTTGTTCTATGAATTGGATTACTACCTTCTCGTTTACATGAGTCAGAGGAATGGCCTCTGCCCATTTCATGAAATAGTCAGTGGCAATAACAATGTACTTGTGCAGTTTTGAAGAGCTAGGTGTAATTTTTCCTATGATATCCAATCCCCACTTCTCAAAAGGCCTAGAGACAGTCATAAGTTGGTGTGGGACTGTTGATCTCTTCTCCTTTCCAATGCTTATTTGACAAGTCTTACAGTTTCTAGTGTAAGTATGAGCGTCTTTGAACAAGGTGGGCCAATAATAGACGACTCTCAAAATCTTATGAGCGATGGTGTTTCCTACGAAATGTCCCCCGGCGGGGCCATCATGGAGTTCTTTCAACACTTTGTTTGTGTCTCCATGTTCGAGACATCTTAATAGTACCCCATCATAATTGAACTGAAAGAGCATCAAATTTATAAGGCGGTATTGTGCAGATTTTAATCTGAGGGATCTCCTTTCCCTAGGGTTGAGGTTTTTGGGACAAGTCCCGTGATGTAGAAGATAAGTTAAATCCTTATACCAAGAATCTTTTCCTGGGGAGATGTATGATACTTCACCACACCATAGTGCCATTTCATTCTCCCATCTAAAATCTTCATTTACTTGATCCTGGGCTTCGACTGCAAGCTTGCATAACCCTTGTCCTTTTACTAGTTTGGCAGGTTTTATATCTAGATCAAATTCCTGAACTACTACCATCCAATTCCCTCTTCTTTCCCCCATTTCTTGTTGGGTAAACAAGGATCAGACTGCAGGGTGCGACACAATTACTTTAGTGTGATTATTGAGGATGTAAGACCTGAAATGCTTTACTGACTTATAAACTGCGTAGGCCTGTTTTTCTATAGCAAGATAATTGATCTCAGCTCCTTGAATATTAGTACTCATAAATGATACTGGGGCTTCATTGTTGTCATCATCATTCTAAGTCAAAACTGTAGGTAATGATTGGTCAAAGGAGAAAGTATAAAGGGAAAAGTCTCTATTGAAATTGAGACTTCACAACACCAGGGTTCGAGATATGGCAACTTTGATATTGTTGAAGGTGTCTTTTCGCTCATCATCCCACTTAAATTCAACATCTTTGCGAATCATATTTTGTAAGGGTTTGATGATTTCTGTGAATTCGGGAGTGAACTTCCTCACAAAATTGATTTTCCCGAAAAAGGACTACATAGCTTTCTTGTTATGGGGTAATGAAAGTTGAGCTATGTCTTTAATCCTTTCCGGGTCTATGCAAATCCCTTCTTGAGATATAATGTGACCTAATAGCTTACCTTCCTCAACACCAAAGATAGTTTTCTTAGGGTTTAAGGATATACCGTATTTCCTACACCTATTGAAAATATGAGTTAAGTGTTGGATGTGCTCCTTTCTATTCTTTGAATACACTGTTACGTCATCTAGATACACTAGCACACATTTGTTGATTAGTCCTTAGAAAGCTACGCCCATGGCCCTTTGGAAGTTCGCTCCTGCATTAATTAACCCGAAAGGTATGCGTTTATAAGCGAAGGTTCCCCATTTGGTTTAGAAGGTGGTTTTTAAATGAGCCTCCTCTGAAACCAGGACTTGGTTGTAACCTGAGAAACCGTCTAGCAGAGAGAAAATCTCTGAGCTAGACACGGTCTGAAGTAGTTGTTCCATCGGCGGGACTGGGTAATTGTCTTTTTCTGAAGCTCTGTTGAGGTTCCTAAAATCTATGCATAGGAGAATCTCTCTTGAATTTTCCCTCACCTAAACAAGATTCGCTACCCAGGCAAAATGTCTAACCTGGAAAATGATCTTGGCATCTAAAAGATTCTTTAATTTATGATACATGAGAGGTTCCAGGGATGGGTGATACTTTCATAGCTTCTGTTGGAAAGGTTTCACTTTGGGTTTTAACGGGATGGTGTGTTGAATGATGCGGGTATCATACGTTTTCAAATCCCTATAGGACCACGTGAAGACATCCTGGTATTGTATGAATAATTTGAGGTAGGATTTCCTATCTTCCTTAGATATAGTCTTGCTGAGATTCACTTTCTTTGGGTTTTCTGGGGTCCCAAGTTTTATAGTTTCATGCAGGGGACAAGAGCTACCAGTATTTGCATTTTTAGGTCCCTTAAATCGCTCTTCCAAATCAAACAAATTTTCTATATTAGCTATCCCTTTCGGGATTGTGTGAGCCTTTGATTTATCCATGGGTTGTCCTATCCGAGGATCGGTTTCTGTCGATTTCTCTTGGAATTCTTCATTGTCAATAGTGAGATCTTGGAAATTGTCTTGGTTGGTCAAGAAGTTTATGATCTGTTCATATCCTTCAAAGAATTTCCAATTGGAAATGTTATTGGGTAGTGATGGTTTGTAGAGAAACTCCACAGTGAATCGGGAGGCTTCATAATCCTCTAAAGGCGACAGCCTGGAAGCCGCTGTGGCCAAGGAGTCAGCAAGAACATTTTTTTCTCTGGGGATCACTGTGATATTGAAAGCTTCAAAGTGTTCCATTAACCTATGGACCTCCTGATGATAGTTCTTTAGGTGAGGATAATTGCAATGTGTAGTATTCCTTACTTGTCTAACAATAATTTCAGAGTCTCTGAAAACTTTCAATTCTTTGACATTCAAATCTATGGCTTTCTTTAATCCTTGTACTAGAGCTTCATATTTGACAGTGTTGTTGGTACCTTCGAAATCTAGCTTGCAAGATAGGAAATGACATTTACCTTTAGGATTGATGAGGATGCACCCTGCTCCCGACCCTTCTTGCGATTTAGATCCATCAAAATAGAGGGTCCAAATTTGTGAGAGAAAATCGCTCTTCTCGTTTCCCTTATTAGTTTCTTGCTCCCTGACCTTTTGTTCCGCAATCTCTAGGGTAGGGTTTTGATAGAAGAGGGTGTCTCCTATTGGTATCGACGATTTCTCTTGAAAAACCAATTCAGAGTTTTGGGTGAGGGGAACATCGGACAAGAGAGGAGAAGAGTTTCCGAAGTAGGAGTCGTAGGAATAATTTCCCAGTATGGGGAAATCTATGGATGAGGGTTCATTCAGGGTTTCTAGATCAGTGACCATATGTTTCAGGTATCTCTCCCTATCGATTCTGATCATGTTCTTGTATCCCTTCAGTGGTAGCCAAAGGTGTGCCCAGTCTTTATTGAAGTACCCGTTTAGTATTTTAGACCAATCTCAACTCAACAATAACCCATATGCCTCTGGGATATCTACTATGATGATGTCAATCACTTGCATGAAGTTGGGGTGTGTTGATATTCTGATCATCACATCTTTGAGTTCTCCTATGACCTTGACCTGGGTCCTGTCTAGTTGTATGACATGTTTATCACTTTTGAGAGGTATGACATTTAATGTTTTGCAAATAGACAAGGGCATAACATTGGAAGATGCTCCAGAATCTACCAAATAGTTATGAAGGTTTCTATTGAAGATTTCAAACGTTAAGAGGAAAGGTGGGACAAAAGGTCTTTCAATTCTATCTCCCTAACAAGTGGTCATAGTTGGTTTTCCCACTGGATATGTGGGAGACATATTTCTTTCTGGACCACTACCTACCGTTGGTTTTTATACTGAATTCAAATATTGTAACAGAGAGTCCTTCTGCTGAGGAATCCTGCATATGTCCATAACTGATATATTGGATTTTAGCTTCTTCAAGTCTTCGACTACGTTGTAATCTAGTTTGGGTGATTCCTGGGTATGAATGCTTATAGGTTTTTTACCATGAGCGAAAGATGTTTTCAGGCAATTGGGGGTTAACTTACTTCTCAAGGCCTGGGTGGCGTCAACATCTTTTGAGCCAGGCAGACCTTTACTGTGCATCTGTATAACTGAAACTTCCATGGTTTGTTCCTGAGACTCAAACAGATCATTAGAAGGCATGATCATGTCAGGATCCCATATCAACATGGCTGTATCTTGTGGTGGGTCAATCTCTTCCTGGTAAAAAATATTCATAACCGAACTGCTTGGTTGTTCGGTCAGGAAGACTTCATCTAGAAACCGATTTCCCATCAAATTCATGGCATGTAACCATCGAGGGAAGTCTCTTTCGGAGTGGTTTTCCTGATGATAAGTGCAGAAATAATCAGAAGTGACATTCCCTAGATCAATATTTAAGTTGGTTGGGGGAGGTTCAATTTCTTTGAAAGGCGTGTTTCTTTTAAAGAAAGGCTTATAGGGCCTTTGGCCTTGGTTTCCCTCTCATGTGCTTCTCTTCCTGTCTATGATCTCATTTGATAATTTATTAACCATGTGTTGTAGATCTTCTATATCTTCATTACCCTTGTCAGAAGTTTGTTCAGCCGGTTTCCTCGACGGTCTAGTCAAAAGGAGTCCTCTCTTGGGAGGGGGCTAGGTTTCTTTTTTTGCTAGAAAGGCCTGGCCTTCTTTACATCATTTCATGTGGAATTCTATTGTCTTGGCCTCTTCAAAATGTTCTACCAGGGTTTTCTTAGCAATGATTTTTACAAACATAGAAATAGA
>ML818733.1:99019-113718 GCA_009831015.1 Picea engelmannii | reverse complement strand
AATAATGAGTCATATTTACATCAAACAATATTGGGTCCATTACCCAAACGTTTGTGCTACGGGGCTTTCTTCAAGGGTTGACATCAATGACAACCAACCTTAATCAACAATATTGGCACATGGTTTGAGGTACATCTTGGCTATATGTGATGATGTGATAGTCATACCTTTGGTATCTTATTGAGGCATTGGTATATGTATGAGGCACATATTTGGTGCATAGTGTGAGGCATATTCTTGGTACATGTGTGAAGTGCATGTCTTGGTGATGTAGGTACATGTTGGTACCCCTTAGTGATGTTATGGTACATTAATTAGTATCACATCTTGGCTATATTGGTATCTTGGTTATGCTTGAGGCACTTCATTTATGCACTAGTATATATGGGCTCAAAATGCAACGAAATATTTCCACGTTTCTATAATTCATGGAAAAATGCATTAAAATTTTGGCTTTCTTTTAATTTATATTTGGTTTGGCCCCGATGTTCATTGATATAGCGACAGATTCAGAAAACGGTCTCTATATCCACGAATATTTGTCGCTGTATCGACACTTGTGCCACACGTGTGAACCACATGTGGAGTGCAACGCGTATTAATCTTTTTCGGGGTCAACTTGTTTATTTTCTTTTCTATATCGATGAACATCGATCTATAAATACATGTCTTTAAGACAAGTTTCAACAAATTTGCTATAATTGCGACAATTTTTCTGGTGATTGTTTGAGCTGTTTTTTTTCTGTCACGTACTGGTTTAACACATCTGATTCTCGATCTACATAGCTTGGATTTTAGACTTGCAAGGTTAGTATTTTTAATTTTTCTATCTCTTTTAATATAAAGCTATGTTAAGAAATTTTAATTTCAAAATTTTTTAACATGAATGTTTTAACCAAATTTAATTTTTTTAATATTTTTTTTTTGAAATTTAGCATTGCTACATATATTTCATGTGATTGAACGTCGAAGTATATGAATTTTTAAATTATTAGTTTTTTCAATGTTTGACCAATTTTTTTTTTTTTAATAATTTTTTCAAAATTTAGCATTGCAACATATATTTCCTTTGATTGGACCTCGAGGTATATAAAATTTTAATTTTAATTTTTTTTCAATGTTTTAACAAAATTTAATTTTTTAAATATTTAATTGGTTCCTATAGGCAATTACCATGTCAAATAAATATACTATGAATAAAAATGCAAGGAGGCTTGCTTAGTTTAGAGTGGCATTGGAGGCGAAGGGAGATGGAAAATTTTATTTCCCTTGCAATGATTGCAGGGGCTTACAAACAAGAAGAATTTTAATAACAATAGTTGAAAAACATTGTAGGGTGAAGGGCCACACTAAAGGGGGTTATGAATATCATCCCTTGGTAAGAAATTATTGAATATATAATGTATTATTTGTAATAATGATAATGTCATGTATTTGTCAAATGTTTTATCGTTTTAATATATGTTCTATACACACTAATTTTAATACATTATTTTTAAATATAACGACAATTGCCCCAAAATGTCGACCGCGAGAGAGTTATTTTCCAAGTAGTAGCATAAATACTACTTTACAAGGTGAAGAACATGGAGATCAAAATCTAGGATGATATTCATGACGTTGATCCTCTACTAGAGAAGTCACGCCAATCTCTTTATGAAGGCTCAACAAAAAATCTTCTATCTGCTATATTGTTGTTGGTCAACTTGAAGGTTTTGAATGGTTTATCAAACACCTGTCTCACACAGATCCTAAGGTATGTAATGCATTATTTATGTCATGCTGACATGTACATAAAGGTTGACTATTTTCCTATATTATTATTTTTAATTAATTCGTAAAGTAGGGATGAGATATTTATGATTAATATTGTTTACATTGACTTATTTTTTTGAATGGTGTAGATTGTTAGGTTAATTTCTATTACCACCGTAAAATATTTTACCACACACATATTGATAAATATCGATGATTATGAAAGAAATTGGAATGGAGTATCAAGATATTGATGCAAGTCCTAATGATCATATCATATACTATGGACAATATGCATCAGAAAATGAATGGCCACAATGTCAAATAAGTAGATATCAAACCGATCAAGCAACAAAAAAGGTGCCTCACAAAGTTCTTCAATATATTCCCATAATTCCACGTTTCCAACGACTGTTCAGGTGCCAAAGTATAGCACATTTTATGGATTTCCATGCAAATAACATAAGTGAGGACAATGTTCTTCGGATGTCTGCAGATGGTTCTGTATTGAAGAACATAAAAAAAAATGGCCAATTTTCAAAGAAGAAGCTTGTAATGTTATAGTTTCATTGGAAACCGATGGTGTCAATCCATTTGGAGAGCTTCATTCTACTTACTCAATGTGGCCCTTTTTTGTTATAAACAATAACCTTCTTCCTTGGATGTCGATAAAGAGAGAGCACACAATGTTGGCAATGATTGTTCCAGGTATTTAACTAACTTGTCTTTATTTACTTGAAAGTATGACATAATATTTCATTTCTTTGTTTCATGCATGATAATTATATCTTTTATATATAAGGACATATAACTAAATATAATTAATGTATGTTGAACCAATTAGGTAAGTACCTAGTTAAAGATATGAATGTATATATTGATCCTCTTATTGATGAGCCGCTGAAGTTATGGGATGTCATCACTATGTATGACATCTCTAGACCAATAGGGAAAAAATGATTTCAATTCCATGGAATAGTTGCATGGACAATTCATGATGCTCCCGGGTTAACACATTTTTGTGGTATGTAACTTTCCATTGGACTTTAATACTATATAATTTTTTGAAAATATCATGCATTTTTAAAAATTGTAATCATAATTTGCTACATTAATTCATATATCTTGTAGGTCTTCAAACAAAGGGTAAATTTGCATGTCTAGTTTGTGGTCCTAGGATAAAATATCATCGTTCAACAAGTTTAGGAAAGGAGGTGTTTGATGAGTATAGGAATTTTTTTCCTAAGAACCATAGTTATCGAACTATTGATAAAGAAAATTTCAATGGTAAAGAAGAGAATGGAAAAAAACAACGAAGAATGACACCTCACCTATGGAAGTTGGAATATAATAAAAATAATCAAGGTATGCAAATTATTTATGTGTCACATACACAAATATTATGATTTTTTTTAGTGAATTTTGTTCAGCGCGATACGTAGCTATATTGATTAATTAGTTTAATGTGTTTTCGTTTATGTTTCATGAATTTCCTTAAGGCATGAATGGGTTTCCACGAGGAATGAAAAGTTACCCCATGCAATTCAGTAGGTTTCCCTACTATGAGAACCTACAAAGAGTTCACCTATTTGACACAATGCATATCGGGAAGAATATAACATAATTGTTATGGAGAATCTTAGATGGAAGGATTGACAATGAAAGAATTGGAAAGATTTGTAGTGACATCCAAGAAGCTAATCACACATTGCAAAGTGTGATTATTAATTCTAATGGTGATGGACAAGAACAAAATATTAGTCTTCCATGGTTATTGACAGAGCAACAAAGCAATGTTGTAAAAGAAGTCATTAGAAAAATTAGGTTTTCGATGGGGTTTTCGTCAAACATACAAAATATCTTAATGGAAAAATGTGATTTTGGTGGGGTCAAAAAAATGATTGACATACATTCATTAAGGAAATTATTAGGTATATTTCCATATATATATATATATTTTTTTTTATAAGTAAGAAATTTTATAAAGAACCTTCAAAAACTAGAGTTATAAAATTTGCATAGTGTCGTGCTATAATAAATGAACTGCCCTAGAGGGAAACTAGTTCAATAGGCCGGTATTAGGACCAAAGTAGCTAGAAATCTTTCAGTAGTTGTAAGCATAGTTCAGACATAGCAAACTAAGAACTAGAAGCAAAAAAGCTATCCGAGTGGTACAGAGGTCAAACATGACATGTGGATAGAGGTCATACACCTGGCTTGTGGCTTTTCCCTCCCAATGGAGAGGTGACAAAGGTCGCTGGGTCCCAGGGCTCCTCTTCGACAATTTTCCCCCTTCATTCCATATGCTCCTGTATGGACACATCCTCATCACCGCTTTCCTTTTCTCTGCCAGGCCGAGCGCTTCTCATTTCCTAGGGCGCATGCATGCCCGATCCTGCTGCAACATGCTCATTGAGTGATTCTTCTGCAGAGGGCATGTACTCCTTGTCCATGGCCATGTGCATGGCTAGACCCGAGTCTCCATCTCCTGTGGGAAGCCCCCCACCCCCTGATTTGCCTGCCTGAGTGTACTCTGCTGTCCCAGCTGCAGCTGGTGAGGAGTGGAAGGTCCCCTAGAAAGTAGAGAGGATCTGGAGGAGCACAATAGTCTTTCCGTCTAGTATCTCCAGTCAAAACTGGAGGTCATCCAATCCCTGTCGAAGCTCGAAGACCAGACCATGGAGAATGGCGAGGCTATCCCACATTTGCAAATCTTGGACGGAGTCTGAAAAGGAATGTGGCCCCGAATGGGTTCCCAGGAAAAAGGGTGGTGCTCCCAAGGATGGGCGAGTGTAGGAATTATTTGGCAGGCCTGGTGCACTAGTTGGTGAGTTTGGTGGGACTACGGGAGGTGGAACTAAAGAAGAATCCAAGTTGGAGATGAGTCCTGGGTGAAAACCTAGTGAACTATCAGAGAGAGCCAACCCTTCGAGTCGGGAAGCTGGAGGGGAGGATGGGGCGCTTGGGAATTGATTAGGTTGAGACTGTGAGGAGTGCGAGGGGGATGAGCCAGGGGAAGAGCCTAGGGAAAGTGCAGGTGCCAGAGAGAGGACCAGTGGAGGTTGAAGTGGTTGCCACGACGAGCCTCGCCTTGGCTTACCTCTTTGCCTTGGCATTCTAATGGCCCAGGGGAGAAGGGAAGCACAGGGGAAGGGTCTAAGTAGACAAGGAGAAGCTGGAGATGAATCCAGTTGTAGGGGTGCACAGTAAAAGAGGGAGGATGGAATAAGGCATGACTTCGCAGTTTAAGAAGGAGGCGATGTCACATGCGTAGAGTAATGGCAAGTTCATTGAGTTGATCCATGGAGGGGACAACACGAGCAGGCCAAACACACCAGGAGTAATGGTTCCTGGATCAAAGCAAGAGGGATTTAAATGCATGGGGGTGGCGGTGGGATGTGACATGCTTCAATCACATGGACCTCACCATGCTGGCCATTTCGTGCCACCTCCGAGTGCCATGTGTCCCGCACTATCACCCCATATTAGGTATATTTCCATATTGGTATACATCTTCTTAGTAATTGTTTTCTCTCATTTGGAAATAAATATTAATGATTTTCTTTTTGTTACAATATGTTCTACCTCTATCTCTCCTAGAAAACTTTTAAAACAACATAAAACAAGTTATATATGATATTGGAAAATACATGAGGTAAGTAATGCAATTTATATGGAAAACGTTTCTTCAGTGATTTGTAGCGGAAATTATTGACATATTGTGTTTTATCTGCAATTTTATATGTGCCTTGATATTGTTCAAACTTGTTATTTTCTTGCATCATTTGTAGGTGGATTTCATTTAAAGAAATCCATAAAGAAGGTATAAGGTATTTGAATGCACAAGAAAACTACCTCATACACCAAGTTGGGGAGATTGAATTATGTGGACCAATACACACAAGGTCGATGTGGATGGTGGAGAGGCAATTGAAGTCATTGAAGGATTTTGTTAGAAAAATAGCATGTCCCGAGGGTTCTATGGTGGAGGGATATATGGCATATCAATGCATGGTGTATATTAGTCAATATCTTCCTAAATTAGCAAAATATATGAATGTGCCTCGCATTTGACATCTCGACTCCATCAACAAATTTGAAGGGGAGGTCCTATTAGGGAAAGGTAGAATGAGGACCATGAAAGGTAATTGGATGTTGTAGATTTAATATATTATACATTTCATTTTTCAATTTTATATTATCATACTCATTTATTTATTTTTATTCCATCAACTATATTAAACTTTGCCAATGATAGCTAATTAATGACATTGAATTACTATTTTTTCATATAGTTGGTTGAGAGTGGGATGCTCTACATTTATACATTGCAAACAATATTGATTGGATGAAGGATTGGATAGAACGACGTGAAGAATAATATGGTAGGTTATCATGGGAATAGGTCAGTAAGATGATTAAAACAACATATCATTATCGACATTAATTTCCTGATCTTACACAAAGGGAAATTGATTTATCCTTTGGTTTAAAAGATAAAAAGGCAAGTATATTCACCCATATTTTTATAGTTATTTCCCATCATATCAATGTATTTATTTTGTTTAGTTTTTGATATATATATTTACTAAGTCCATATTATATGACGTTTATTAATTTACAGTGCATTGTTTACTTGTTGTCCATGTTGTAGTTGAAACACCACAAGGCTATGTTGTGTAATGGTCAGAAATTTTGTATCAAAAAGTTGGATGATAAGATGAAAACCTCATATTGTGGGATAAATGCAATGTTTAAGGTCACTAATGTTTCCTCTAGAAGTGGTAGGCATCCAAAAGAATATGAGAAAAGGTAATATGGGTATTTGAAGGATATAATTTCGTGTGATTTTAATTCCTTTAATAATTTTGTTTGAGGTTAAATGGTACAGGCTACAAATGCATGAACATGATCCTAAAATAAATGTTATTGAGCATGCTAATGTATTTACCATGGTTAATACAATGGAATTTGAACCAAGTACATAACCTTATGTTCTTCTAAGTCAATGTGAGMAAGTCTTTTACTCAGAGGTACCAGGTAAAATAGGTTGGCCATACGTTGTTATATATGATCCAAGAGGAATACCAATAAAGTATAATCATGCAGAGGAAGAAGATAATATTGAAKAAGAAAATGATTATGCAKATCAGGAGCATGTGGCTGTAGATGAAGAAGCCGAAGAAGTTGATCATCCAAATGTAGCAGACAATGTTCTCATTGATGATATCAATGATGATAACGAAAATGTCATTGATGATGATGTTAATATGAATGATCCTTTCARCATTATCGATTATGAACTAGAGCATGATACATAGGTTGATTTGGATGAMGAAGAAGATGAATGATATTTAAATGTTAAAATGTATAAGGTATGTGATTATATGTTTTCCATGATTTATTCTATTAATTATATATTTAGTATTTATATGATTTATTGTTTTTAAGTGTTTACTTATACAGGTTAATTAMTTGTTTCTAAGTTTTATGCCATTTTTGTATGTAGTGTGTTACATGTTATTTATTACGTCAAATTAKGTATGGGGGAATTGAGAGTGATGTGGGGGGGGGGGGTGGCATAATTAGAKCTTCCACCTTCACGTGGTTTCCCCTATTCAGTAGAGAATTAATTATTCTTGAAAAAAAGAGAATATCATTTGAGGTTAATTAATATTCTTTGGTTATTCTATAAAAACACAAAAATAAGGYRCGCCTGCTCATGTACTTGACCCTGCTTATAACTGWCATGTGAATGGGGMCAACATTGATTTTTTTTCTATTTGTGCTTGTATGGAMTGAAATTTGACATGGTTAGACTAGACGCATAAAATGATGGTATGGGAAGGTTTCCAGACTCAAACATGACTCACACAAACAATTSRACAATCAAACAACAAGCATATAAAATAATTAATGTCAATGGGGCCATTGTTGAAATGTTTCCAATTTGTGCTTGTATGGACTGAAATTTGACATGGTTAAACTAGATGCATGCATTTTYRGTATGGGAGGGTTTTTGGAATCAAACATGACTCACACAAACAATTTGACAATCAAACAACAAGCCTATAAAATAATTAATGYGAATGGGGCCAATGTTGAAATTTTTTCAATTTGTGCTTTTATGGATTGAAATTTGACATGCTAGGACARAACACATGAATTGAYAGTATGAGAGGGTTTCTRGACTCAAACATGACTCAAAAAAACAATTTCRATAATCAAATATTCTTTGGTTATTKTATCAAAACCTAAAAATAAGGCGCGCCTACTCATGTACTTTACCTCACTTATAACTGACATGTGAATGGGGCCAATSTTGAWTTTTTTTCAATTTGTGCTTGTATGGACTGAAATTTGACATGGTTATAAYAGACACATATAATGATGGTATKTTAGGGTTTMCAGACTCCAAAATGACTCAYACAAACAATTCGACAATCAAACAACAAGCCTATAGAATAATTAATGTGAATTGGGCCAATGTTGATTTTTTTCCAATTTGTTCTTGTATGGAATGCAATTTGACATGGTTAGACTAGATGMATGCATTGATAGTATGGGAGGGTTTTTGGAATCAAACATGACTCATATAAACAATTAGACAAGMAAACAACAAACCTATAGAATAATTCATGTGAATGGGGCCAATGTTGAAWTTTTTTCAATTTGTGCTTTTATGAACTGAAATTTGACATGCTAGGACAACACACATGCATTGAYGAYATGGGAGGGTTTCCAGACGCAAACATGACTCAAAAAAACAATTCAAAAATAAAATATCCTTTGGTTATTCTATCAAAAAACAAAAATAAGGCACTCATGCTCATGTACTTGACCCCACTTATATGTGAATGGGTCCAACGTTGAAATTTTTTCAATTTGTGCTTGTATGGAATGAAATTTGACATGGTAAAACTAAACACATACAATGAAGATATGATAGGGTTTCTAGACTCAAACATGACTCACACAAACAATTCAACTATCAAACAACAAGCCTATAGAATAATTAATGTGAATGGGGCCAATGTTGATATTTTTCCAATTTGTGCTTGTATGGACTGAAATTTGACATGGTTGGAATAGACACATGAATTGATGGTATGAGAGAGTTTTTGGACTAAAAAATGACTCACATAAATAATTCAACAATCAAACAACAAGCATATAGAATAATTATTGTGAATGGAGCCAATGTTGAAATTTTTTCAATTTGTGCTTTTATGAACTGGAATTTGACATGCTAGGAAAACACACATGCATTGACAATATGAGATGGTTTTCAGACTCAAACATGACTTAAAAAAACAATTTTACAATAAAATATTCTTTGTTTATTCTATCAAAACCAAAAAATAAGGCCCGCCTGCTCATGTACTTGACCCCGCTTATAACTGATATGTGAATGGGTCCAACGTTGATTTTTTTTTCAATTTGTGCTTGTATGGACTGAAATTTGACATGGTAAGATTAGAAACATATAATGAAGGTATGGGAGGGCTTACAAACTCAAACATGAGTCACACAAACAATTTGAAAATCAAACAACAAGCCTATAGAATAATTAATGTGAATGGGGCCAATGTTGAAATTTTTCCAATTTGTGCTTGTATGGACTGAAATTTGACATGGTTAGACTAGATGCATGCATTGACGATATGTGAGGGTTTTTGGACTAAAAAATGACTCACACAAACAATTCAACAATCAAACAACAAGCCTATAGAATAATTAATGTGAATGGGGCCAATTTTGAAATTTTTTCAATTTGTGCTTTTATGGACTAAAATTTGACATGCTAAGACAACACACATGCATTGACGGTATGGAAGGGTTTCCGGACTCAAATATGACTAAAACAAAATTCCAACAATCAAATATTCTTTGGTTATTTTATCAAAACCCAAAAATAAGGCGCACCTACTTGTATGGACTGAAATTTGACATGGATTTGGGTAGTGAGCTTTTTTAGGTGACAATAACAACTCCTTTTGTGGGATGGATCTTCCTTGTGAGGTTCCAAGAAATAGAATCTAGGGTGAGTAAACCAATGCCTTAAATGTTTTACTTTGGAGTAAAAAAATCACTTCTTCTTATATTTTTTGTTTTATGACAACATAATATAATCTTGTTGGAAATAATCCTAAAAATAAATGAAATTATAGAAAGATTGAAAGGAAAATGTAGGGAATTGACTAAGAAAAATGGAAAACCTACCCTCCTAACCTAACTGGCAAGTGGGTCCACTAGGTGACATGACACCTCCAACAAAATCATGCATGTAATTTGATAAGGCTATGAGAATCATGCATGAAGAGGGTTGATGGGATGCTAGATGACGTTAGAGTTTGGAAGGTAACAAATTACCCATTTCCTATATGTTCTTTGTTGTTCTTATTTTTGGTAAAATTTCTCCATCCACGCTATAATTGGATCTTCATGGAGAAAAAAATATTCATGGCCTTTGGACTCAGCAGTATGTGTAGAAAAAAAATTAGATTTATCTTTGAATGTCAAATTATATGCACTTTTCATTGGATATTGAGGTGCTCATGGAATTTTTGTTTCATTCCTAGCTTCATATTATAGGTAGAATCCATGTTCACACTGATAAATGCATGCCTTCTTTTCCCTTTTCATCGTTTCTATCTTGTAAATATAAATGAAACCGGTGCATATAAATGACATGTACTTGAATCCGACACATATATGGTGCCAACTTTGAAATTTTTTCAATTTGTTCTTGTATGGACTAAAATTTGACATGGTTAGACTAGATGCATGCAATGATAGTATGGGAGAGTTTCTAGACTAAAAAATGACTCACACAAACACTTATAAAATCAAACAACAATCCTATAGAATAATTAATGTGAAGGACTAGATGAATTAATACATAAATTTGACATCAAATTTTGATATGAATAATTAATTTAAGTTATATTTTGATGGAATATGCAATTCCTTAGTGAAGGATTATTGATTAATATTCTCTTTTAGAACTCACCTAGATATTGGAAGCCTATTGTCACATGATCAAACTAATTGTGACATTGTAATTTCTTGTATATTTCAATAATTTTATACATTATACATATTTTGTGCAAATGACGTAAAATTTCAAGGTGTCAAGCATCAATAACATGTTTATGATCAACACTAACTGAACTTTCACATGAAAACTTATCTCCCATAATTAATGTTCTTCTCAACAAGTATGAGCTATCCAAAGCATGATTCTTAGTGCAAGGCATGTAAACCATGGAAAGTACTATCGATGATCTAAGTAAGTGCATGCTTATAATTAGTGCACATTATATTATAATGCAACCCTTTCATTGTTCAATGGCCTCTAAACTCTAGAAGGTAATCCCCACCATAATTTTTATCAAATCATCCCTCGATATGTATGTGCCTCTTAACCTACATGTGTTTTATAACTACTTCCTTCTTGGCATAATGATGAGTTTTACTATGCACCCACCAATAATTTATAAATATAACCATGCTTGGATTATGGCCCAAGCATCATTTGATTGGTAGGATATTGGTAGCTTTCAAGACTCTTATATCTGCAAGGATCCTACAAGAGTATTGCTTCAATAAGGGGAGGTAGTCCACTACAAACCTCCCTAGGGTTTCAAGACAAGGGTTTATCCAAGATAATGCAAGATAACATGCAATTATCACCACTACATTTAACCAATTAGAACAATAATTCCTTATGTAGGGCTTATATGGTGCAATGGAGTGTATTCTATAAGAACAATCTCTATGCCAAACCTAAAAATGGATAGTACCATATCTTGTTCATAAGACAAAGATTATTTTAATGTTGCCTTTTTATTTTGTATGTTGCCTAGAGAACCAAAAATTAAAATGGATACCATATTGAACTCATGAACCATATATTCCCTATTTAGGGCATGTGTGATGTCCTAAGGGACCATACATGATGTCCATGAGATTTTAGAGACAAATTTTATGACCTTAGACCCTATATTTTGGATTTCAACTATTACATGGGAACAAAGAGCCATCCCCAATGCACCAATACTCAATATGGTGACCATATCTCAATTATAAGATAACTATCCCCTATGTAGGGTCTATGTGGTGGTTTAGGTCACTACACATGACCCATGATCTTTATCGGTAATTAGTATGGCCTTGGACACTAGGACAAGGACTAGGCCCAAAGAAACATCACTGATGTTACAAATCTTAAAATGGACACCTATCCCACTTACAAGACAAAAATTTCCCATATAGGGCTTGCATGTTGGATTATAGTCCAATGCATGGCTCATGAACCCTAAAGGAAAATGTTATGGATTGCAGATCTTATATTTTGACTTTACACCATGGACTAGGCCCAAAAAACCATCCCTACTATGACATGTCTTAAAATGGGCACCACAACTTACTCACATGCCAAAGATTCCCTATGTATGGATTGTGAGGTGGCTTGAGACACCATGCATGGTTTGTGACTCCCAAAGACAAATGTTATAGTCTATTTTTCCCAAACTATGCCCTAATTTTCCCAAGCTATGAATGGGTTAGGAATAGAGTTAAGCTCAACAGGGTCTTATTTCCCCACTAATTCTGCCAAGCCCATTCCCTTGGATGTGGTTTCTCTATATAGTAGCTAGGTACAGTGGGAATCTCATTAATCCATTCATGTGCTTCACTAATTAGATGACGAGGCATCTAGCTACCTTAAGAGAGTCATAGTTAATCCCACTGTTTACCCGCGCTTGGTTGAATTTATTTACTTTGAAATGCAGATAAATGGGAATAAATCACATTGCATCGGCATCTACAGGGACCATCACAATGCTTTGTTTTAATTAAACAATCTGATTCCCCTTGTCCGTAATAATTTTAATTAAACAATCAGATTCCCCTTGAAATTACCTGTAAGTTTTCAAATATATTCTCTTGATCTAATCGTCTACTTAAGGAATCCACCATTATGATGTAGAGTGGTGAAAATGAACTACCTTTCCTTATATACATTTCACTCTAAAAGAAAGAGGTGGTTGTGCAATTCACCAATGAGGCTATTCAAGGACAACCAATGCAACCATTTATCAAAATAATAAAGGGCTAGGTTTTTAGGGAGTTAGGTATTAGTGGGTTAGTGGTTATATCTAGATGTTATGGGTTATGGGTCGATGAGTTAGAAGTTAAGGGGATGTGTATTGAAGGTCTATGTTAGGTGACTACTAACACATTAACCCCTATCCCCCTTGGACCTAGTCAGTCTAATTAGCACATGATTAACTGTTTACCTGAGAGGAGAATGGTCACCAACAAGATGAATTGATCATATGGTTGGGTAAGTAAATAGGTTAGGTGCATTGTTTCTTATGTTTATATGTTTGTTAACACTTATGTTTGTGGTTGTGTGGGCTAGGTGTGTAGTAATTAGATGCATAAGTATCCCAAACTGTTGGTTGTGGAGCCTGATTATCTTCCTGTTTCATAGGTATTTGTTTTCAACCATGTTTATTCCCCATGAAGACTGTACAACACTCCATGTGGGGGGGTTTCAGGGGGATATTTCTCCCACTGTGGGGTTTGGGGAGCTCATCCCCCCAGCTGGGGGGTCTAGGGGCAAGCGGGCCCTCGAAGGAAAATTTTCCTTGCAAATTTATATAATAATTTCATAGTAAATATGGACCGTTCATTATAAGGTCTCATATCTGATGGTAGAAGTTATGTTAGTGTTTTTTTCCCTAGAAGTAAACCCTATTTTATGAGAGAATTTTATTGTGACTGTGTATCATTGTAAATATTGTATTATGAGAGAGGATACTATGTGAGAAAGAAGAGGAAGTTACAATGAGTGTGATATAGGTTGTATCCCTTTATTTTTCTGGATAATAAAAAGGAAGTACCTGGAAATTTCTCTGGTGGACGTAGCCCACATTGGTTGAACCACATATATCTGTGTCTCTATTGTATTATGTATCTTGTATGTTTTATTTATGCGTTTGTTTTATTTTATTGTTCTGCGATCATGTTTTTCTAACAACTGGTATGAGAGTGAAAGATAACTCATAGGAAAAGAGGGTTCCTAGTTCGAGTAGGAGCAATGGCGGAAGATGGAAATTTTATGGTTGAGAAATTTAATGGCCAAAACTACCAGTTATGGAAGATGTAGATGGAAGATTATTTATATCAGAAGGATCTATTCCTACCATTGGGCAGAATAGAAAAGAAGCCGACGACTATGAAGGACAAAGCATGGGAGGTTCTTGACAGAAAGGCACTAGGAATGATACGACTGAGCCTGACAACGTCCGTGGCTTTCAATATTTCGAAAGAAAATACAACGAAGGAGATAATGGATGCATTGGATAAAATGAATTAAAAACACTTGACATCCAATAAGGTATTTCTAATGAAGATACTATTTAATATGAATATGTCAGAAGGTGGGTATGTTGCAAATCATTTAAATGAATTTAATATGGTTACTATTCAACTAAGTTGTGTAAAAGTGGACTTTGGTGATGAGTTCAGGGCTCTTCTAATATTGTTCTCATTTCCAGAAAGATGGAATGGATTGGTCATATCTATAAGTAGCTCTTTCTCTGGTTCAAACACTTTAAAATTTGATGATGTTGTTGGTGTTATCGTTAGCAAGGAAATGCGATGGAAAATCACAGGTACATCAGGTAATGTGTTAAACATGGAGAAAATGGGAAGACAAAAAGAAAGAGGAAAGGGCTCTGGGAACCATGGGAATTCTAGGAAGGGAAGATCCAAATCAAAAATGTGAAAGATAGACTACTAGAATTGTGGGAAGAAAGAACATTTGAAGAAAGACTGCAGAGCTCCAAAGAAACAAAGAGATGGACAACATGAGAGAAATCAAGAAACAAATGTAACAGGTGATGTGTTACAAGATGCTCTAATTATTTATG
>ML818733.1:72501-98919 GCA_009831015.1 Picea engelmannii | reverse complement strand
AATAATGAGTCATATTTACATCAAACAATATTGGGTCCATTACCCAAACGTTTGTGCTACGGGGCTTTCTTCAAGGGTTGACATCAATGACAACCAACCTTAATCAACAATATTGGCACATGGTTTGAGGTACATCTTGGCTATATGTGATGATGTGATAGTCATACCTTTGGTATCTTATTGAGGCATTGGTATATGTATGAGGCACATATTTGGTGCATAGTGTGAGGCATATTCTTGGTACATGTGTGAAGTGCATGTCTTGGTGATGTAGGTACATGTTGGTACCCCTTAGTGATGTTATGGTACATTAATTAGTATCACATCTTGGCTATATTGGTATCTTGGTTATGCTTGAGGCACTTCATTTATGCACTAGTATATATGGGCTCAAAATGCAACGAAATATTTCCACGTTTCTATAATTCATGGAAAAATGCATTAAAATTTTGGCTTTCTTTTAATTTATATTTGGTTTGGCCCCGATGTTCATTGATATAGCGACAGATTCAGAAAACGGTCTCTATATCCACGAATATTTGTCGCTGTATCGACACTTGTGCCACACGTGTGAACCACATGTGGAGTGCAACGCGTATTAATCTTTTTCGGGGTCAACTTGTTTATTTTCTTTTCTATATCGATGAACATCGATCTATAAATACATGTCTTTAAGACAAGTTTCAACAAATTTGCTATAATTGCGACAATTTTTCTGGTGATTGTTTGAGCTGTTTTTTTTCTGTCACGTACTGGTTTAACACATCTGATTCTCGATCTACATAGCTTGGATTTTAGACTTGCAAGGTTAGTATTTTTAATTTTTCTATCTCTTTTAATATAAAGCTATGTTAAGAAATTTTAATTTCAAAATTTTTTAACATGAATGTTTTAACCAAATTTAATTTTTTTAATATTTTTTTTTTGAAATTTAGCATTGCTACATATATTTCATGTGATTGAACGTCGAAGTATATGAATTTTTAAATTATTAGTTTTTTCAATGTTTGACCAATTTTTTTTTTTTTAATAATTTTTTCAAAATTTAGCATTGCAACATATATTTCCTTTGATTGGACCTCGAGGTATATAAAATTTTAATTTTAATTTTTTTTCAATGTTTTAACAAAATTTAATTTTTTAAATATTTAATTGGTTCCTATAGGCAATTACCATGTCAAATAAATATACTATGAATAAAAATGCAAGGAGGCTTGCTTAGTTTAGAGTGGCATTGGAGGCGAAGGGAGATGGAAAATTTTATTTCCCTTGCAATGATTGCAGGGGCTTACAAACAAGAAGAATTTTAATAACAATAGTTGAAAAACATTGTAGGGTGAAGGGCCACACTAAAGGGGGTTATGAATATCATCCCTTGGTAAGAAATTATTGAATATATAATGTATTATTTGTAATAATGATAATGTCATGTATTTGTCAAATGTTTTATCGTTTTAATATATGTTCTATACACACTAATTTTAATACATTATTTTTAAATATAACGACAATTGCCCCAAAATGTCGACCGCGAGAGAGTTATTTTCCAAGTAGTAGCATAAATACTACTTTACAAGGTGAAGAACATGGAGATCAAAATCTAGGATGATATTCATGACGTTGATCCTCTACTAGAGAAGTCACGCCAATCTCTTTATGAAGGCTCAACAAAAAATCTTCTATCTGCTATATTGTTGTTGGTCAACTTGAAGGTTTTGAATGGTTTATCAAACACCTGTCTCACACAGATCCTAAGGTATGTAATGCATTATTTATGTCATGCTGACATGTACATAAAGGTTGACTATTTTCCTATATTATTATTTTTAATTAATTCGTAAAGTAGGGATGAGATATTTATGATTAATATTGTTTACATTGACTTATTTTTTTGAATGGTGTAGATTGTTAGGTTAATTTCTATTACCACCGTAAAATATTTTACCACACACATATTGATAAATATCGATGATTATGAAAGAAATTGGAATGGAGTATCAAGATATTGATGCAAGTCCTAATGATCATATCATATACTATGGACAATATGCATCAGAAAATGAATGGCCACAATGTCAAATAAGTAGATATCAAACCGATCAAGCAACAAAAAAGGTGCCTCACAAAGTTCTTCAATATATTCCCATAATTCCACGTTTCCAACGACTGTTCAGGTGCCAAAGTATAGCACATTTTATGGATTTCCATGCAAATAACATAAGTGAGGACAATGTTCTTCGGATGTCTGCAGATGGTTCTGTATTGAAGAACATAAAAAAAAATGGCCAATTTTCAAAGAAGAAGCTTGTAATGTTATAGTTTCATTGGAAACCGATGGTGTCAATCCATTTGGAGAGCTTCATTCTACTTACTCAATGTGGCCCTTTTTTGTTATAAACAATAACCTTCTTCCTTGGATGTCGATAAAGAGAGAGCACACAATGTTGGCAATGATTGTTCCAGGTATTTAACTAACTTGTCTTTATTTACTTGAAAGTATGACATAATATTTCATTTCTTTGTTTCATGCATGATAATTATATCTTTTATATATAAGGACATATAACTAAATATAATTAATGTATGTTGAACCAATTAGGTAAGTACCTAGTTAAAGATATGAATGTATATATTGATCCTCTTATTGATGAGCCGCTGAAGTTATGGGATGTCATCACTATGTATGACATCTCTAGACCAATAGGGAAAAAATGATTTCAATTCCATGGAATAGTTGCATGGACAATTCATGATGCTCCCGGGTTAACACATTTTTGTGGTATGTAACTTTCCATTGGACTTTAATACTATATAATTTTTTGAAAATATCATGCATTTTTAAAAATTGTAATCATAATTTGCTACATTAATTCATATATCTTGTAGGTCTTCAAACAAAGGGTAAATTTGCATGTCTAGTTTGTGGTCCTAGGATAAAATATCATCGTTCAACAAGTTTAGGAAAGGAGGTGTTTGATGAGTATAGGAATTTTTTTCCTAAGAACCATAGTTATCGAACTATTGATAAAGAAAATTTCAATGGTAAAGAAGAGAATGGAAAAAAACAACGAAGAATGACACCTCACCTATGGAAGTTGGAATATAATAAAAATAATCAAGGTATGCAAATTATTTATGTGTCACATACACAAATATTATGATTTTTTTTAGTGAATTTTGTTCAGCGCGATACGTAGCTATATTGATTAATTAGTTTAATGTGTTTTCGTTTATGTTTCATGAATTTCCTTAAGGCATGAATGGGTTTCCACGAGGAATGAAAAGTTACCCCATGCAATTCAGTAGGTTTCCCTACTATGAGAACCTACAAAGAGTTCACCTATTTGACACAATGCATATCGGGAAGAATATAACATAATTGTTATGGAGAATCTTAGATGGAAGGATTGACAATGAAAGAATTGGAAAGATTTGTAGTGACATCCAAGAAGCTAATCACACATTGCAAAGTGTGATTATTAATTCTAATGGTGATGGACAAGAACAAAATATTAGTCTTCCATGGTTATTGACAGAGCAACAAAGCAATGTTGTAAAAGAAGTCATTAGAAAAATTAGGTTTTCGATGGGGTTTTCGTCAAACATACAAAATATCTTAATGGAAAAATGTGATTTTGGTGGGGTCAAAAAAATGATTGACATACATTCATTAAGGAAATTATTAGGTATATTTCCATATATATATATATATTTTTTTTTATAAGTAAGAAATTTTATAAAGAACCTTCAAAAACTAGAGTTATAAAATTTGCATAGTGTCGTGCTATAATAAATGAACTGCCCTAGAGGGAAACTAGTTCAATAGGTCGGTATTAGGACCAAAGTAGCTAGAAATCTTTCAGTAGTTGTAAGCATAGTTCATACATAGCAAACTAAGAACTAGAAGCAAAAAATCTATCCGAGTGGTACAGAGGTCAAACATGACATGTGGACAGAGGTCATACACCTGGCTTGTGGCTTTGCCCTCCCAATGGAGAGGTGACAAAGGTCGCTGGGTCCCAGGGCTCCTCCTCGACAATTTTCCCCCTTCATTCCATATCCTCCTGCATGGCCACATCCTCATCACCTCTTTCCTTTTCTCTTCCAGGCCGAGCGCTTCTCATTTCCTAGGGCGCATGCATGCCTGATCCTGCTGCAACGTGCTCACTGAGTGATTCTTCTGCAGAGGGCGTGTACTCCTTGTCCATGGCCACGTGCATGGCTAGACCCGAGTCTCTGTCTCCTATGGGAAGCCCCCCACCCCCTGAGTCGCCTGCCTAAGTGTACTCTGCTGTCCCAGCTGCAGCTGGTGAGGAGTGGAAGGTCCCCTAGAAAGTAGAGAGGATATGGAGGAGCACAATAGTATTTCCGTCCAGTATCTCCAGTAAAAACTGGAGGTCGTCCAATCCTTGTCGAAGCTCAAAGACCATACCATGGAGAATGGCGAGGCTATCCCACAGTTGCAAATCTTGGACGGAGTCTGAAAAGGAATGTGGCTCCGACTGGGTTCCCAGGAAAAAGGGTGGTGCTCCCAAGGATGGGCGAGTGTAGGAATTCTTTGGCAGGCCTGGTGCACTAGTTGGTGAGTTTGGTGGGACTACGGGAGGTGGAACTAAAGAAGAATCTAAGTTGGAGATGAGTCCTGGGTGAAAACCTAGTGAACTATCAGAGAGAGCCGGCCCTTCGAGTCGGGAAGATGGAGGGGAGGATGGGGTGCTTGGGAATTGATTAGGTTGAGACTGTGAGGAGTGCGAAGGGGATGAGCCAGGGGAAGAGCCTAGGGAAAGTGCAGGTGCCAGAGAGAGGACCAATGGAGGTCAAAGTGGTTTCCAGGGTGAGCCTTGCCTTGGATTACCTCTTTGCCTTGGCATTCTAATGGCCTAGGGGGAGAAGGGAAGCACAGGGGAAGGGCCCAGGTAGACAAGGAGAAGCTGGAGATGAATCCAGTTGTAGGGGTGCATAGTAAAAGAGGGAGGATGGAATAAGTCACGACTTCGCAGTTTAAGAAGGATGCGATGTCGCATGCGTAGAGTAATGGCAAGTTCATTGAGTTGAGCCATGGAGGGGACAACACGAGAAGACCAAACACACCAGGAGTAATGGTTCCTGGATCAAAGAAAGTGGGATTTAAATGCATGGGGGTGGCGGTGTGGTGTGCCATGCTTCAATCACATGGCCATCGCCATGCTGGCCATTTCGCGCCACCTTCGAGTGCCATGTGTTCCGAACTATCACCCCATATTAGGTATATTTCCATATTGGTATACATCTTCTTAGTAATTGTTTTCTCTCATTTGGAAATAAATATTAATGATTTTCTTTTTGTTACAATATGTTCTACCTATATCTCTCCTAGACAAATTTGAAAACAACATAAAACAAGTTATATATGATATTGGAAAGTACATGAGGTAAGTAATGCAATTTATATGGAAAACGTTTCTTCAGTGCTTTGTAGCGGAAATTATTGACATATTGTGTTTTATTTGCAATTTTATATGTGCCTTGATATTGTTCAAACTTGTTATTTTCTTGCATCATTTGTAGGTGTATTTCATTTAAATAAATCCATAAAGAAGGTATAAGGTATTTGAATGCACAAGAAAACTACCTCATACACCAAGTTGGGGAGATTGAATTATGTGGACCAATACACACAAGGTCGATGTGGATGGTGGAGAGGCAATTGAAGTCATTGAAGGATTTTGTTAGAAAAATAGCATGTCCCGAGGGTTCTATGGTGGAGGGATATATGGCATATCAATGCATGGTGTATATTAGTCAATATCTTCCTAAATTAGCAAAATATATGAATGTGCCTCGCATTTGACATCTCGACTCCATCAACAAATTTGAAGGGGAGGTCCTATTAGGGAAAGGTAGAATGAGGACCATGAAAGGTAATTGGATGTTGTAGATTTAATATATTATACATTTCATTTTTCAATTTTATATTATCATACTCATTTATTTATTTTTATTCCATCAACTATATTAAACTTTGCCAATGATAGCTAATTAATGACATTGAATTACTATTTTTTCATATAGTTGGTTGAGAGTGGGATGCTCTACATTTATACATTGCAAACAATATTGATTGGATGAAGGATTGGATAGAACGACGTGAAGAATAATATGGTAGGTTATCATGGGAATAGGTCAGTAAGATGATTAAAACAACATATCATTATCGACATTAATTTCCTGATCTTACACAAAGGGAAATTGATTTATCCTTTGGTTTAAAAGATAAAAAGGCAAGTATATTCACCCATATTTTTATAGTTATTTCCCATCATATCAATGTATTTATTTTGTTTAGTTTTTGATATATATATTTACTAAGTCCATATTATATGACGTTTATTAATTTACAGTGCATTGTTTACTTGTTGTCCATGTTGTAGTTGAAACACCACAAGGCTATGTTGTGTAATGGTCAGAAATTTTGTATCAAAAAGTTGGATGATAAGATGAAAACCTCATATTGTGGGATAAATGCAATGTTTAAGGTCACTAATGTTTCCTCTAGAAGTGGTAGGCATCCAAAAGAATATGAGAAAAGGTAATATGGGTATTTGAAGGATATAATTTCGTGTGATTTTAATTCCTTTAATAATTTTGTTTGAGGTTAAATGGTACAGGCTACAAATGCATGAACATGATCCTAAAATAAATGTTATTGAGCATGCTAATGTATTTACCATGGTTAATACAATGGAATTTGAACCAAGTACATAACCTTATGTTCTTCTAAGTCAATGTGAGMAAGTCTTTTACTCAGAGGTACCAGGTAAAATAGGTTGGCCATACGTTGTTATATATGATCCAAGAGGAATACCAATAAAGTATAATCATGCAGAGGAAGAAGATAATATTGAAKAAGAAAATGATTATGCAKATCAGGAGCATGTGGCTGTAGATGAAGAAGCCGAAGAAGTTGATCATCCAAATGTAGCAGACAATGTTCTCATTGATGATATCAATGATGATAACGAAAATGTCATTGATGATGATGTTAATATGAATGATCCTTTCARCATTATCGATTATGAACTAGAGCATGATACATAGGTTGATTTGGATGAMGAAGAAGATGAATGATATTTAAATGTTAAAATGTATAAGGTATGTGATTATATGTTTTCCATGATTTATTCTATTAATTATATATTTAGTATTTATATGATTTATTGTTTTTAAGTGTTTACTTATACAGGTTAATTAMTTGTTTCTAAGTTTTATGCCATTTTTGTATGTAGTGTGTTACATGTTATTTATTACGTCAAATTAKGTATGGGGGAATTGAGAGTGATGTGGGGGGGGGGGGTGGCATAATTAGAKCTTCCACCTTCACGTGGTTTCCCCTATTCAGTAGAGAATTAATTATTCTTGAAAAAAAGAGAATATCATTTGAGGTTAATTAATATTCTTTGGTTATTCTATAAAAACACAAAAATAAGGYRCGCCTGCTCATGTACTTGACCCTGCTTATAACTGWCATGTGAATGGGGMCAACATTGATTTTTTTTCTATTTGTGCTTGTATGGAMTGAAATTTGACATGGTTAGACTAGACGCATAAAATGATGGTATGGGAAGGTTTCCAGACTCAAACATGACTCACACAAACAATTSRACAATCAAACAACAAGCATATAAAATAATTAATGTCAATGGGGCCATTGTTGAAATGTTTCCAATTTGTGCTTGTATGGACTGAAATTTGACATGGTTAAACTAGATGCATGCATTTTYRGTATGGGAGGGTTTTTGGAATCAAACATGACTCACACAAACAATTTGACAATCAAACAACAAGCCTATAAAATAATTAATGYGAATGGGGCCAATGTTGAAATTTTTTCAATTTGTGCTTTTATGGATTGAAATTTGACATGCTAGGACARAACACATGAATTGAYAGTATGAGAGGGTTTCTRGACTCAAACATGACTCAAAAAAACAATTTCRATAATCAAATATTCTTTGGTTATTKTATCAAAACCTAAAAATAAGGCGCGCCTACTCATGTACTTTACCTCACTTATAACTGACATGTGAATGGGGCCAATSTTGAWTTTTTTTCAATTTGTGCTTGTATGGACTGAAATTTGACATGGTTATAAYAGACACATATAATGATGGTATKTTAGGGTTTMCAGACTCCAAAATGACTCAYACAAACAATTCGACAATCAAACAACAAGCCTATAGAATAATTAATGTGAATTGGGCCAATGTTGATTTTTTTCCAATTTGTTCTTGTATGGAATGCAATTTGACATGGTTAGACTAGATGMATGCATTGATAGTATGGGAGGGTTTTTGGAATCAAACATGACTCATATAAACAATTAGACAAGMAAACAACAAACCTATAGAATAATTCATGTGAATGGGGCCAATGTTGAAWTTTTTTCAATTTGTGCTTTTATGAACTGAAATTTGACATGCTAGGACAACACACATGCATTGAYGAYATGGGAGGGTTTCCAGACGCAAACATGACTCAAAAAAACAATTCAAAAATAAAATATCCTTTGGTTATTCTATCAAAAAACAAAAATAAGGCACTCATGCTCATGTACTTGACCCCACTTATATGTGAATGGGTCCAACGTTGAAATTTTTTCAATTTGTGCTTGTATGGAATGAAATTTGACATGGTAAAACTAAACACATACAATGAAGATATGATAGGGTTTCTAGACTCAAACATGACTCACACAAACAATTCAACTATCAAACAACAAGCCTATAGAATAATTAATGTGAATGGGGCCAATGTTGATATTTTTCCAATTTGTGCTTGTATGGACTGAAATTTGACATGGTTGGAATAGACACATGAATTGATGGTATGAGAGAGTTTTTGGACTAAAAAATGACTCACATAAATAATTCAACAATCAAACAACAAGCATATAGAATAATTATTGTGAATGGAGCCAATGTTGAAATTTTTTCAATTTGTGCTTTTATGAACTGGAATTTGACATGCTAGGAAAACACACATGCATTGACAATATGAGATGGTTTTCAGACTCAAACATGACTTAAAAAAACAATTTTACAATAAAATATTCTTTGTTTATTCTATCAAAACCAAAAAATAAGGCCCGCCTGCTCATGTACTTGACCCCGCTTATAACTGATATGTGAATGGGTCCAACGTTGATTTTTTTTTCAATTTGTGCTTGTATGGACTGAAATTTGACATGGTAAGATTAGAAACATATAATGAAGGTATGGGAGGGCTTACAAACTCAAACATGAGTCACACAAACAATTTGAAAATCAAACAACAAGCCTATAGAATAATTAATGTGAATGGGGCCAATGTTGAAATTTTTCCAATTTGTGCTTGTATGGACTGAAATTTGACATGGTTAGACTAGATGCATGCATTGACGATATGTGAGGGTTTTTGGACTAAAAAATGACTCACACAAACAATTCAACAATCAAACAACAAGCCTATAGAATAATTAATGTGAATGGGGCCAATTTTGAAATTTTTTCAATTTGTGCTTTTATGGACTAAAATTTGACATGCTAAGACAACACACATGCATTGACGGTATGGAAGGGTTTCCGGACTCAAATATGACTAAAACAAAATTCCAACAATCAAATATTCTTTGGTTATTTTATCAAAACCCAAAAATAAGGCGCACCTACTTGTATGGACTGAAATTTGACATGGATTTGGGTAGTGAGCTTTTTTAGGTGACAATAACAACTCCTTTTGTGGGATGGATCTTCCTTGTGAGGTTCCAAGAAATAGAATCTAGGGTGAGTAAACCAATGCCTTAAATGTTTTACTTTGGAGTAAAAAAATCACTTCTTCTTATATTTTTTGTTTTATGACAACATAATATAATCTTGTTGGAAATAATCCTAAAAATAAATGAAATTATAGAAAGATTGAAAGGAAAATGTAGGGAATTGACTAAGAAAAATGGAAAACCTACCCTCCTAACCTAACTGGCAAGTGGGTCCACTAGGTGACATGACACCTCCAACAAAATCATGCATGTAATTTGATAAGGCTATGAGAATCATGCATGAAGAGGGTTGATGGGATGCTAGATGACGTTAGAGTTTGGAAGGTAACAAATTACCCATTTCCTATATGTTCTTTGTTGTTCTTATTTTTGGTAAAATTTCTCCATCCACGCTATAATTGGATCTTCATGGAGAAAAAAATATTCATGGCCTTTGGACTCAGCAGTATGTGTAGAAAAAAAATTAGATTTATCTTTGAATGTCAAATTATATGCACTTTTCATTGGATATTGAGGTGCTCATGGAATTTTTGTTTCATTCCTAGCTTCATATTATAGGTAGAATCCATGTTCACACTGATAAATGCATGCCTTCTTTTCCCTTTTCATCGTTTCTATCTTGTAAATATAAATGAAACCGGTGCATATAAATGACATGTACTTGAATCCGACACATATATGGTGCCAACTTTGAAATTTTTTCAATTTGTTCTTGTATGGACTAAAATTTGACATGGTTAGACTAGATGCATGCAATGATAGTATGGGAGAGTTTCTAGACTAAAAAATGACTCACACAAACACTTATAAAATCAAACAACAATCCTATAGAATAATTAATGTGAAGGACTAGATGAATTAATACATAAATTTGACATCAAATTTTGATATGAATAATTAATTTAAGTTATATTTTGATGGAATATGCAATTCCTTAGTGAAGGATTATTGATTAATATTCTCTTTTAGAACTCACCTAGATATTGGAAGCCTATTGTCACATGATCAAACTAATTGTGACATTGTAATTTCTTGTATATTTCAATAATTTTATACATTATACATATTTTGTGCAAATGACGTAAAATTTCAAGGTGTCAAGCATCAATAACATGTTTATGATCAACACTAACTGAACTTTCACATGAAAACTTATCTCCCATAATTAATGTTCTTCTCAACAAGTATGAGCTATCCAAAGCATGATTCTTAGTGCAAGGCATGTAAACCATGGAAAGTACTATCGATGATCTAAGTAAGTGCATGCTTATAATTAGTGCACATTATATTATAATGCAACCCTTTCATTGTTCAATGGCCTCTAAACTCTAGAAGGTAATCCCCACCATAATTTTTATCAAATCATCCCTCGATATGTATGTGCCTCTTAACCTACATGTGTTTTATAACTACTTCCTTCTTGGCATAATGATGAGTTTTACTATGCACCCACCAATAATTTATAAATATAACCATGCTTGGATTATGGCCCAAGCATCATTTGATTGGTAGGATATTGGTAGCTTTCAAGACTCTTATATCTGCAAGGATCCTACAAGAGTATTGCTTCAATAAGGGGAGGTAGTCCACTACAAACCTCCCTAGGGTTTCAAGACAAGGGTTTATCCAAGATAATGCAAGATAACATGCAATTATCACCACTACATTTAACCAATTAGAACAATAATTCCTTATGTAGGGCTTATATGGTGCAATGGAGTGTATTCTATAAGAACAATCTCTATGCCAAACCTAAAAATGGATAGTACCATATCTTGTTCATAAGACAAAGATTATTTTAATGTTGCCTTTTTATTTTGTATGTTGCCTAGAGAACCAAAAATTAAAATGGATACCATATTGAACTCATGAACCATATATTCCCTATTTAGGGCATGTGTGATGTCCTAAGGGACCATACATGATGTCCATGAGATTTTAGAGACAAATTTTATGACCTTAGACCCTATATTTTGGATTTCAACTATTACATGGGAACAAAGAGCCATCCCCAATGCACCAATACTCAATATGGTGACCATATCTCAATTATAAGATAACTATCCCCTATGTAGGGTCTATGTGGTGGTTTAGGTCACTACACATGACCCATGATCTTTATCGGTAATTAGTATGGCCTTGGACACTAGGACAAGGACTAGGCCCAAAGAAACATCACTGATGTTACAAATCTTAAAATGGACACCTATCCCACTTACAAGACAAAAATTTCCCATATAGGGCTTGCATGTTGGATTATAGTCCAATGCATGGCTCATGAACCCTAAAGGAAAATGTTATGGATTGCAGATCTTATATTTTGACTTTACACCATGGACTAGGCCCAAAAAACCATCCCTACTATGACATGTCTTAAAATGGGCACCACAACTTACTCACATGCCAAAGATTCCCTATGTATGGATTGTGAGGTGGCTTGAGACACCATGCATGGTTTGTGACTCCCAAAGACAAATGTTATAGTCTATTTTTCCCAAACTATGCCCTAATTTTCCCAAGCTATGAATGGGTTAGGAATAGAGTTAAGCTCAACAGGGTCTTATTTCCCCACTAATTCTGCCAAGCCCATTCCCTTGGATGTGGTTTCTCTATATAGTAGCTAGGTACAGTGGGAATCTCATTAATCCATTCACGTGCTTCACTAAGTAGATGACGAGGCATCTAGCTACCTTAAGAGAGTCATAGTTAATCCCACCGTTTACCCACGCTTGGTTGAATTTATTTACTTTGAAATGCAGATAAATGGGAATAAATCACATTGCATCAGCATCTATAGGGACCATCAGAATGCTTTGTTTTAATTAAACAATCTGATTCCCCTTGTCCGTACTAGTTTTAATTAAACAATCAGATTCCCCTTGAAATTACCTGTAAGTTTTCAAATATATTCTCTTGATCTAATCGTCTACTTAAGGAATCCACCATTATGATGTAGAGTGGTGACAATGAACTACCTTTCCTTATATACATTTCACTCTAAAAGAAAGAGGTGGTTTTGCAATTCACCAATGAGGCTATTCAAGGACAACCAATGCAACCATTTATCAAAATAATAAAGGGCTAGGTTTTTAGGGAGTTAGGTATTAGTGGGTTAGTGGTTATATCCAGATGTTATGGGTTATGGGTCGATGAGTTAGAATTTAAGGGGATGTGTATTGAAGGTCTATGTTAGGTGACTACTAACACATTAACCCCTATCCCCCTTGGACCTAGTCAGTCTAATTAACACATGATTAACTGTTTACCTGAGAGGAGAATGGTCACCAACAAGATGAATTGATCATATGGTTGGGTAAGTAAATAGGTTAGGTGCATTGTTTCTTATGTTTATATGTTTGTTAACACTTATGCTTGTGGTTGTTTGGGCTAGGTGTGTAGTAATTAGATGCATAAGTATCCCAAACTGTTGGTTGTGGAGCCTGATTATCTTCCTGTTTCATAGGTATTTGTTTTCAACCATGTTTATTCCCCATGAAGACTGTACAACACTCCATGTGGGGGGGTTTCAGGGGGATATTTCTCCCACTGTGGGGTTTGGGGAGCTCATCCCCCCAGCCGGGGGGTCTAGGGGCAAGCGGGCCCTCGAAGGAAAATTTTCCTTGCAAATTTATATAATAATTTCATAGTAAATCTGGACCGTTCATTATAAGGTCTCATATCTGATGGTAGAAGTTATGTTAGGTTTTTTTTACCTAGAAGTAAACCCTATTTTATGAGGGAATTTTATTGTGACTGTGTATCATTGTAAATATTGTATTATGAGAGAGGATACTATGTGAGAAAGAAGAGGAAGTTACAATGAGTGTGATATAGGTTGTATCCCTTTATTTTTCACGATAATAAAAAGGAAGTACCTGAAAATTTCTCCGGTGGACGTAGCCCACATTGGGTGAACCACATATATCTGTGTCCCTATTGTATTATGTATATTCTATGTTTTATTTATGCGTTTGTTTTATTTTATTGTTCCGCGATCATGTTTTTCTAACAACTGGTATGAGAGTGAAAGATAACTCATAGGAAAAGAGGGTTCCTAGTTCGAGTAGGAGCAATGGCGGAAGATGGAAAGTTTATGGTTGAGAAATTTAATGGCCAAAACTACCAGTTATGGAAGATGCAGATGGAAGATTATTTATATCAGAAGGATCTATTCCTACCATTGGGCAGAATAGAAAAGAAGCCGACGACCATGAAGGACAAAGCATGGGAGGTTCTTGACAGAAAGGCACTAGGAATGATACGACTGAGCCTGACAATGTCGGTGGCTTTCAATATTTCGAAAGAAAAGACAACGAAGGAGGTAATGGATGCATTGGCTAAACTGAATTAAAAACACTTGACATCCAATAAGGTATTTCTAATGAAGATAATATTTAATATGAATATGTTAGAAGGTGGGTATGTTGCAAATCATTTAAATGAATTTAATACAGTTACTATTCAACTAAGTTGTGTAAAAGTGGACTTTGGTGATGAGTTCAGGGCTCTTCTAATATTGTTCTCATTTCCAGAAAGATGGAACAGATTGGTCATATCTATAAGTAGCTCTTTCTCTGGTTCAAACACTTTAAAATTTGATGATGTTGTTGGTGTTATCGTTAGCGAGGAAATGCGATGGAAAATCACAGGTACATCAAGTAATGTGTTAAACATGGAGAAAATGGGAAGACAAAAAGAAAGAGGAAAGGGCTCTGGGAACCATGGGAATTCTAGGAAGGGCAGATCCAAATAAAAAATGTGAAAGATAGACTGCTAGAATTGTGGGAAGAAAGAACATTTGAAGAAAGACTGCAAAGCTCCAAAGAAACAAAGAGATGGACAACATGAGAAAAATCAAGAAGCAAATGTAACAGGTGATGTGTTACAAGATGCTCTAATTCTTTATGTAGATAATATTTATGAGTCATGGGTAGTGGATTTATGGGCTTCATTTCATGCCACACCCCATAGGAAACATTTTCTAGATTATGCTCAAGGTGATTTTGGACAGGTTCATTTGGGTGATGATGCACCATGCAAAATTGTTGGAATGAGAAAGATAAAAACAAAGAAAAGGAATGGAAACCAATGGTTGTTGAAAGAGGTAAGACATATTCCAGATCTAAGGAAAAATATGATTCAACATGGTAGCTGGAAAGTGAAGGTTGTATATCTATATTTATAGATAAGGCATGGAAGGTCACCAAAGGATCACTTGTGATAACAAAAGGAGAGAAGGTAGGTACATTGTATTTATGTATTGGTAATACTAATTCTTCTATATATTTAGCTTCTACAGGAGTGGATACAACACTGTGGCATCATAGGCTTGGACACATGAGTGAGAAGGGGATGCATATACTTCAAAAAATAATTTTTTTTCCAGATCTTAAACAAATTGATTTATATTTTTGTGAGCATTATGTTTATGGAAAACAAAAGAGAGTCAGATTTCTCAGAGTCGAAAAAGAAAAGAAGAGTGAAAGGTTAGATCTTGTGCATACAAATGTATGGGGACCAACTCAAGTATCATCTCTTGGTGGCTCTCATTATTATGTTACTTTTATTGATGATGCAACTAGAAAAACTTGGGTTTATTTCATTCGAAAAAAATATGATGTTTTTGATACTTTTAAGAAATGGAAATCTTTGGTTGAGAATGAGACAAGAAAAAGGTTAAAGTGTCTCAGATTAGACAATGGAGGTGAATATTGCAGTAAGGATTTTGATGATTACTGTTCATACCATGGGATTCGTAGAGAGAAGATAGTTCCAGGAACACCAGAAGAAAATGGTGTATCAGAAAGGATGAAGAAGACAATCATGGAGTGTGTAAGGAGTATGATATTGCATGTTGGTTTTCCCTTACAATTCTGGGCAGATGCTGTAGATACTATTGTTTATTTAATAAACATAGGACCTTCAATCTCTTTGAATGGTGGAATTCCAGAGGAGGCATGGATAGGTAAAAAGTTAAACTGTTATTTTTTGAAGACTTTCGATTATGAAGCATTTGTCCATATTGATAAAGAAAATAGAACAACACTTGAGGCAAAATCCAAGAAGTGTACCTTTATTTGATGCAATTTTAATGATTTTGGTTATCGCTTATGGGATTATGGAAATAAAAAAATATTAGAAGTAGAGATGTAATATTCAATGGGCCTTCGCTAACCTACCGATCTGACGACAATGTGACTAGTCTCTATCTCCTGACCTGCCGATATGAAGACTAGGATTAGGACACCTATCCCTAGACTCAAATCTGACAAGAATTCACACTTGATCCTTTATACTAATTACAGGATGACATGTGTCAACCTATAGAACATGGTAGCATGCCTCATAAACATGAAATCATTCTCCCCTCTACCTCACTTAAACAAGACCCATGATGATCTAAGGCTGAGATTTAATCTCTCCATGTATCAATTGATGGTTCATATTTTCCCCAATACTTCATCATCGACGATGCTCTTGGAGCATCGTCCAATTTCACCATTTTGATATATTTTGACGATGATGCATTCGGTACCAACGGTCCATATCTCTTGGTATGTATACCTAACGACTAGGATTTAAGTGAAGGTCCAAATAATCCCCTTCACCCAACAAGGCCCACTTTCATCCCATCGGCCAATCCCTTAGTGACACCTGTCACCACTGGGACATGCTAGCTATCGAATTGAAAAGCCATGTTAACATGACATCACATCCAATTTTCTCACTCTCGGTTGAGATCAACCACAATCTACGGCTAAGACTTACTATCCATCATGCCAATCGACAATCCCTCCAATAGTATCATGCCTTTATCGTTGTCGACATTCTTTGGACAACACTCAATCTCGCCAACCTTCTACTTTTGATGCGATGCCACTGACATCAATGACCCATATCTCATTGAGGCTTCTCCCGACAGATCCAATGGTTATCATCTGTCTTAGAGTTTTCACTGTTGTCGTCATAAATCCTTGTTCCAAATCTTGGCCCATTTAAAGACTCATCCTAATGACGACGATCTCTTCCCAAACGAAGGGCTAAGATATATATTCTCGACCAGATCAACAACTAAGATCATCCTCGATTCATATTGATCTGAATTTATGAGCAGAATGAAATAAAAACATTATAATATTATCACAAAGACACAGTGAATAACAACAAAGAGACAATAAAACTGGACTTCTATTAAATAAGAAATATGCTAAAACTATAAAATGCAGACTGAAGCAAGCTTGCTAGAATGGTGGTAGCTTATCTCTGAGAAGAGATGTGACGACTATGCTCATTCATAAGAAGATGAGTAAAATGAGGCTTTGAAGGAATTTTTAAAATAAACATGAAATCCAAAACCATAGACATCCAAAAACCTAACCCTAGGAGATGAAGCGCCAAAATTCATGTGGGCCCCGTTGGGGTAAGTTAATACATCAACTTCCCGGGGTCGTAACTTTTGCATATGATCTCCATTTAGGGCGCATGATAGCTAGTTGGAAAGGTATTGATGAGGAGATTCATTTAGGGGGTCAATCAAAATATTTTTATATCATATAGGTTATTGATATTGAAAAATCATCGTTTAGGTCCTCAAAATGGCTCCGAAAGTTCAAAAACTGAAAAATTGCTAACAATAGTAAGTTTCCAAAGAACTGTTTTGAGCCAGTTGGACAAGGTGGGTGGCCACCAAGATCCTCTTGGATCAATCCTACACCATTAGGAAGCAATGGTATCCATTGTGTTCAGTGCCCCCATTATTTGAGGAAATTTCTGTTGAATTTGGCCCCGGGTGAGCCACTTTCCTTAGTGCAACAGTTTCCCTGGTTTGACAACCCGATAACGCTAGATCCTCTGTTGACAAGTTCCATTGACCTTTATGTCCATGATATGATCATTTAATTCATGTTACATGTAGTTAGGGTTGATCTTCGTTGGTTTCAATTGTTTTGCTATCTCCAAGGTGTCCAATAATGGTGGAAAATAAGGTCGAAGGAGGTCCACATTGAATACTAGGTGCAAGCCAAGGAATGGGGGAAGGTTGAGCTCAAAAGAATTGTCACCCACAATATTGGTGATGGTGTGGGGTCCATAATAGAGTGACTAAATCATTCGATGAGGCCCTGTAAGGCGTTCTTTCTACAAGTCAACCAAACTTTGTCTCCCACCTGAAACTGGTGTGGCAACCGATGTTGATCATGGCACTGCTTGTACTTGGCATTGTAATTATTTAAAATATCCTAAACTTGTTGGAGGATGTGTTGGATCCACTCAATGAACCAGGTGGATTTGTCAGCTCTAGTTAAATCATGTGTCGAGTCTGCTTGGGTGGTCGTAAGGGGTAGTGCAACATCCATGAGACCCAATGGTTGAAATCCCAACCCCACCTGAAAGGGGTTGTGGCCAGTTGAGCTATGTATGGATTTGTTGTAGCTATGCTGAAAATAGGGAAGACTCTCATCCCAGGTGTGGGGGTGCTTGGAATTGTACATGCACAGGATGTGCACGATCATCTGGTTGACGACCTCGGTTTAGCCATCCATTTGGGGGTGGAAGGAAATGGACTTGGTGAGATTGGTGTCCAAAAGTGACCAAAGGCTTGACTAGAATGTGTTGAGAAACAATATGTACCGATATGAGATAATGGTTTTTGGGATCCCAAAGTGGAAACACACTCGTTCAAAGAAGAGATTGGAAGTGGCCTCCATTGTGATTCTCTTCTTCCAGGGAACCAAAATTGCCATCTTGGAAAAGTGATCAACAAACACAAAAATACAGTCATTTCCCCACTTGGTGGATAGAAGGCTAGACATATAGTCCATTGATATGGATTCTCAGGGTCTGTAAGGAGTAGGTAGAGGGGTGTAAAGGGATTATTTCTTAATGGTCAGTTTGAAAATAACGCAAGTAGTACATGACCACATATACTTGCTGGCATCCTCTCAAAGTTTTGTCCAGTATAAATGTCGCTGTAATAATTCCACTGTCTTTTCCATGCTGAAGTTTCCTGCCACCCGACTGTAGTGGGATTCCCAAATCAACTTCGCTCACTCGCTTGATGGAATGCACAGATGGCCCAGATGGAAGAACAACCCATCCTGAAGATGGAAATGGGTGATATATGTGTTTTCTCCCAACATGTTGTAGGTGTTGGCGAAGTGAGGATCTGTCTCATAGAGGTTGGGCCATCTGGTGGTCTCATGGACACAAGAATCGAACACTATGGTGAGTGCCACCACTGGAGGTTGGCTGAGGCAATCAACAAATCAATTGGTACTTTGTGTTTTATACTTGATGTTGAGGTGGAACTGTTGCAAATATGTGGACCACTTCTAATGACAGTCATTCTGTAATTTTCCTTGTGTCTACATGAACTGCAGTGGCTTATGATCAGTGTGGATGACTGTCTCCTTCCAGAGAATGTAATGCCTCCAATGGTGACAGGTTTTCACAATGGAGTGCATTTATTTCTTGTAATTATGGTACTTATGGACGACATCTGATAATGTATTACTATAATAGGCCACAAGGTGGCTATGCTGAGTGATGATTTCACCCATAACATAGTTTGAAGCATCTGTCTCGATCTCAAAAGGTTGTTGCAGGTCAAGTAATGAAAGAACTGGGGTGAAGCAAAAGCTCTACTTTAGATCATCGAACAATTTCTGTTGGGACAGGCCCCCCCACACAGATTTTTCCTCATCACCACCTATGGTTATTTGTATGAGGGCCCATGCAATATGGGAGAATCCCAACACAAACCTATGATAGAAATTGGCAAGGCCTAAGAAGCTCCGAAGCTCAGTGAGAGTGGTTGGGGCTTGCTAGTCACAAATGACTTGGATCTTGGCTAGATCCACATACACACCATGCACATAAAAAATGTATCCTAGGCAGTGGACTTTGTCCATGCCGAAGGATCATTTTTCCAAGTTGGCATATAGCTTGTGCTGCCGCAGAGTGTGAAAAACCTGCTAAATGTGCTACAAGTGTTCCACCCAAGTCTTGTTGTATATGAGGATTTCATGCAGGTACACCAATACAAAAGAATTGGTGAAAGGTTGCAAGATATCATCCATCAACCTCATGAATTTTTTTGGGGAATTTGTCAAACAAAAGGGCACAAGAAACCATTCAAAAATACCTTCTTTTGACTTGAAAGCAGTCTTCCATACACCAATCTTCTCTATTGGTTACTGATGGTAGCCAAACTTCAAATCAATCTTGCTGAAGTATTTGGCTCCCTTGAGATGATCAAAGAGATATTGGATTTAGGGAATCAGGTATCGGTTCATGACTGTGATTTTATTTAAGGCTCGATAATCAATGCAGAGTCTCCAGGCCCCATACTTCTTCTGCACAAGCATAATCGGGCTTCCATAAGGCGATGAGCGGGGTCGGATGTGCCCCTTATGGAGTAGTTCTTGGATATGACGATGGATCTCCTCATTTTCTAACACAAAATGACTATAGACTAGTCCATTGGGTAGTGATGCACCATGGGTTAGATCAATGGAATGCTTGACTTGACAGTGCAGAGGTACCCGAGTAGGTGAGGAGAATATGGCTTTGCAATCTTCCATGACCTTGCCCACTTGCTTATGTTGTGTGGAGAGGTTGGCCGCAGAGGCCATGGATGTGGCTGCAATATTTCTCTAACTCCAAGATCAAATCACGAAGAAGAAAAACTTCCCATTATGAGAGATGAACTTCCTGCATTGCTTGATAGAGATCAAGGAAATGGAACTAGGTGGGACTACCTCGGGTATCCTGTACAATTTCTTGTTCAAAGTAATAATAACATTGTGATGCTTAGAATTATATACAACATGACATTTCCATAAACAAGGTTGACCCAAAAGAACATCATAAACTTCAAGGGGAGCAACATCACACAATACCTCATCTTTGAATGGCTTGATGTCATATGATAGGTGACACTGTTGGCTGACGTGAAGATCAATCCCTTGGCGGAGCCATCCGATGGTGTAGGGTTACGGGTGCGACGTTTTCAACAGGCATAGCTACTTGATGACATTTACTGAGATGATATTCTTATGGCTGCCGCTATCAATGATGAAGTGTAGCGGAGTGAATTTCACCCACATATGTGAATGAAAGAGGCACTCACCTTACTCTGGCTCATGAGGTTAATTGGGCTGGATTTTGGTGGTAGAAACGATGACACTGGGTTCTGCATCAATGATATGTCTCCCCTTTTTCTGGTTTTGACTCAGAGTTGGAACTGACATCTGATTCATATGCTTTCACCTATGACACCAATGAATGCTTTGAGTGGCAATCAATAGTGTTATGCCAGGGGCTCTTATGGAAGTCACACCACTTCCTGATATCTTTCTTCATCTTTCTATTTTCCTTCTTTGCTTGCATATTTGACTGGTTGTCCTGAGGCTATCCATATTTGTTATGTCCTTTGTTCTGCAGGTTTGGGCTTCCCTTGCCTTGTTTCTGATGTGAGGGGTTCCTAGACCTGAACTCTCGTATATTTTGTTTAAGCTTCTTCTCGATTTTGATGACATATTGATAGGCCACGCTTAAGGAAAAGATGTCCAAAAAATCCATTTCTTCCTGGATGTATCTATGCAGACTACCATGATACTTTAGCACCAAATGTCACACAGAATCTTTGATACCCAACTTGGTGTGCAAGGTATGGAAGATATTTGTGAACTCTAGCACTGCTTGGTCCCTTTTTTGCCGCAATGTGGTCCATTTTGTATACAAGTCGTCATAACTTCCAACATGGTAGTATTTTTCCTTAATAGTATCCCTGAAGGATTCCTAGGTAAGTGCGACTATAAATAATGAGGGTTCCTCCATTTCCTTTTGCTCACAGAAAGTCTCCCACCAATATTTGATATGGGGTACAACTTTGAGGAGAACAAAAGTAATATTTTCTCTATTCAAAAAGTTATGGACAAAAAAATACCCTTCTAGAAGATTCAACCATTTTTCTACAACATCTGCGTCTATATGACCTTCAAATATAAGAATATCAAAGTTGATCTATACCTTGAGGTAGATGCATTGTTTGTTTACAACCATCGAAGGATTTGTGCAAAGTTTTCCATCATCGCGTTCCTCTATTGCTCGAGGGATTCCACGAGAAACATTTTGAAAGGATCTCATGTCTCGTCGTCTTTATTTTCACCCACCATGGAGGGTTTATTTGGCATGCAATAACATTTTTCCTCAAGAGAAACAAACTCGAAACCCAACTCTCTATACCTTGACCTCGTCGGGGACATGCACTAAAAAACAACAAGGAACAGACCGCTCTGATACCACTGATATGGATCTATGAGAAGAATGAAATAAAAACATATATTTATAATATTAACATAGAGACACAATGAATAATGACAAAGATACAATAAAATTGGACTTCTCTTAAATAAGAAATATGTTGTAACTGTAAAATGCAGACTGAAACACGCTTGCTAGAATGGTGGCATCGTATCTCTGAGAATAGATGTGATGACTACACTCATTCGCAATAAGATGAGTACAATGAGGCTCTGAAGGAATTTTCAAAATAAACATGAAATCCAAAACCCTAGACATTGAAAAACCTAAACCTAGGAGATGAAGCGCCAAAAGTCACTTGGGCCTCGTTGGGGTAAGTTAGTACATCAACTTCCCAAGGTGGTAACTTTTGCATACGATCTTTGTTTAGGGCGCATGATAGCTCGTTGGAAAGGTTTTGATGAGGATATTCATTTAGGGGGCTCAATAAAAGACTTCAACTATCATTGAGGTTCCTTATCATGAAAAAACATCGTTTAGGACCTCAAAATGGCCTTGAAAGTTCATAAACTGACAAACTGCTAAAAATAGTAAGTTGCCAAAGAATTGTTTTGAGCCAGTTGGACAAGGTGGGTGGCCATCGAGATCCTCTTGGATCACATATGAAGATATTTCTATATGAAATTTTCCGATATTGGACTTATCCATTTAGGAAATCTTCTAAGTCTTTTCCAAGGCTTACCATGCCTTCTTGGCCTTCGTCTTCACTCCCAATAGGCTAAAACAAATCTTCCTTCATAATTTTGGATGATGATTTGCATCCTGTGAACTTTTACTTCAAGGTAGAAAGTTTCAAAGGGATTAAGGTTCTCCGATTACGTAGAGGCCTTTGTAGGATTCATGGAAATTCTACCACTATCCTTTTGAAGAAGGTTTATACCCGACAAGCTCTCCATTCAGAGCCTTGCAAACTTCACAATGTATTAGACTTTCAAAATATCACAAGGGATAATTTTAGTCATAAAAACTTACAACAATATAGGAATTCAATACTCCAACATACATAATTATTCATGAGTGCAACTTACAGGATACAACCATCCATATAGTTTTCCCATCTTGAACTTGCCTCAGAAATAAACGTTAGCACCATTAACCAAGAATTTATATTTCATATCAACTACATACACAATTCATTTGGTTTTGATCAAATTATATAGAGTAAAGGTAATATTCATTTGTTGCAATTCCGCCAACCAACTGATTGTGGGTGTACGTCGTTCCACCCAACTGTAGGCTCATATACACTCAAAATCTACACTCTGGCCACCCCTATGTCAATCCATGATACCACTATGGAATTCATTGAGTTTATCTTGCACCTATTTTTATTTTGGGTCTTCTACATACCTCAAAAACTCAGAATTCTCCCCTGAGTTCTCTATCTCTCTCTGCTGCACACACCCCTACCTCTCCCCTGCACATAATCACTCAGGAAGGTTCTCGACCTATCCCCTCGGTTCCTTCTATCAAAAGGAAACTCGTGGGTTAATTTGGGTGATTGTGATATGGTACTCTGTGTACCTTTTGCTGGTAGCTGTTTCTATCCTAGCCAAATTTCCATACCTGTATTCATTGGTGTGGTTGGTTGTTCAACTACCAACCCCTTCCCATTAACTAATTTGTCCTTGAAATCGAGATAAAGGGAAATAACCTATTATTTACAAGTAAAATATTTTAGTAAGGAGGATTGGGTCATCTTAGCATGATGAATCCCCCTTTTCAGGTTTCCTCACTCTTTCCTCTAGTGGTATCATGACTAGTACTTTTAAGGCTTCATCCAAGAGTCACTTGTTGGAATTATCAATTAAACAATAATACATTTACAATATATGCATACCATTGCATGAAAACCATTAATTGTGATTAATTACATATAATTAAGGGTTAGAAAGGGGTTATTACACTTATGACAACCCTAAGCTATCATAAGGAAAAAAATTATTTAGGGCCTAAAAATGCATCAAAATGATGCCCCAAATTTGACAAAATAAACACCATATCTAATATTTCCCAAAACTTGAATCTATCCCATCTAGAGCATCAGGAAATTCATATGGTACCTAGGTAGATCCATTTTGTATCACCTTTAATGAAGCTACTTTTGCACGGTGTCATAAAGTGATGTTGATCTCCACTATGAACTTTGTTTTAGTCCCTAAGTATCTAACTAATGCACATTGTAACGAGTTGAATTTCAATATTGATTGAGAAAAAACTTATTTTTGACCAAGGGTATATTATAAGGATAAATGTTGGGTCTTTTCACTTCCTTTTATAATCATTGAACAAGGGTTGGACAAAGAACTTTACTCTTGGATGGATGTCTGGAAAACAAAATCCCTCATGGTAATGTATACACACTTTCTAATGTTGTAGTGAATCTATTTATTAGGGAATCTTGAAAATATGTAGTACCATTATATAATCCTATGAGGAAGAGGAAATTCGTGAAGGGTGATGAGTTGAGATTATAACATGACCTCAAACAATTGGACCAAAGGATGACAAGTGACCTTATAAGAGATAAGAAGAAGCATAGAAGGATATACAACATATACTAGCCACCCCGATTCCCAATGATGCATGGTTTTCACGGTGAGAATTAATGAAGTACTATTTAAAAACTTTTATGGATTACAATAAAGGGTCCAACTTAGCTAAAAACCTAAGGACAAACCTTTAAGCATTGTGGTTCCATCTAACCCATCGTAAGTAGAAATTGCTACTAAGTTATGATCGACTCCTGATTATGGAGTTGTAGGTATCCCCCCACCCCAACACATATTATTGGTGTTCAAAGATATGATCAATTGATATCACTAAGGAAGATGAGATACCATGCCTCCTCAAGCAATTGCATGGTTCTAAGGGCTTCCTCACTGATGTAGAGATCTTGCAGGATTTTAATGAACTTGAAGTGCCAACCAAATTAACTAAGGTATTCAAACGATAGGTAGTGGGTACTCATGATTATAAGCATGATTCCTATACCAATAATTATATTTTCATTATGAGAATGAATAAATGATTGCTTCAAATATTACTTCTCCACTAGGAATGCACATTGGTTCAGTGGATACTAGAGAGACAACTCATGATAAGGTGCACAATTTTGTTGATCTTTGATCTAGTTGTGTGAGTGGTTACTGAAGGTGTTTATCCTATGTTGGAATACCCTGTTTTATCGAACAACTATGAATACTCCCCTGGAATGTAGGGACAAAGTAGATCCAAAACATCGACGATGAAATCATTATCATTCTTGATGCTTCTTTGGTGGATAAGGTAGTGTTATCATAATTTCACTCATAAGAACAAAAATATTAGGTGATTGACAACAACTAGATTATTTTTCACATGTTAAATGGCATACCATTTTCGAGATGTGCTCCCCCAACCCTAATGTAGAGAAAGAACAATATTTATTACCGGGGATTTGGTCATGTTAAAATTATTAGTACATTATTTTATCCGAGTTAAAATTACAACCTATTTGAAACCATGGCATTAACAACAAATATATTTGCAACCAAAACCTTAAAATCAACCCCCAAATTGAAAATTGGTGCTACTAGTAGAACCCCTTATTTTTCAGGCTTAAAATTGCAACAATTTTGAAACCATGACCTTAACAACTAGTACCATCCCCCCAAAAATATCAAAATCAATCATTGAATAAAAAAATGGTGCTACCAGTAGCATCCTCTTTTTTCGCAGGGGGGAGGGTGGTGGGGGGCAAGGGGCATGATTAAGATTACACCATTATTGAAACCATGGTCTAAACAATGATGTTGTTGTAGACAAAACCATAAAATAAACCTTAAAATGTCCATCCCTTTAGGGTTAGTTTATCACTCCAATCACCAAACAATACATAATGGTTTGATGACATCACCCTATAATTTAAAAACTCAACATTGCTGCCAAATATTTTATTTAATTTTAATTAAAATATTCAACACATATTGTATTCAATTAAACACAAATTATTTCTTAAAAAAATTGTTTCATTGTCCATATTCAAATCATATAAGCTAAAAAAATTGTTTTATTATTCACAATCAAATCATAGAAGCCAACAAACATAGAAATTGTTCATAACTTCATGGAAGATCATATGTAAGTTTAAACACTCATTTAGATTTACCATACAAACATCATATTAATAAAAAATATATGAAAGGTTTCTTACAATTATTGGAACTAACTCATCGATTCTAACACACCATTTGTTAAGAACCAAATATCAATATAGCATAGAAAAACCTCAAAAAAATTACTCAACGCCTTGCAAAAGA